>JAPMOQ010015217.1:1242391-1284033 GCA_026543055.1 Argiope trifasciata | reverse complement strand
ACACACACACACACACACACACACACACACACACACACACACACACATATATATATCTATAAAGAGCACTATATATAAAAATGAATGCATATATTATGTATGAAAAATGGAATTAAATAATGAAATCGTTACTGTTTATATCTTCTTAGAAATTAAATTTGCATTACTTTTGAATCCATATCTAGAAATTTGAAACATGCTGACATGTTTCTAAGACAAATAATTTTAGATATTCTTAAAATTTGTACGATATCATGGAGAATAATTGTTACCAGAATTCGCTGATTTATTTCCAAATTTTAACGGCTCAGTCATTCTTCTATAAAGAGACGCTGTTATTTTCCTCTAAAATGTTAAAGAATTACTTTAGAAAGGTCTTAGTTCATAAAGGAAGCAGACGAAGTCAGTTACTCTTCACTTTAAAATTAAACGACAATTCCAATTAACTAAGCGGGTTGAAATTGAAAATTTTACTAGGACCTTGATGTAACTAACATCACGATTAATAAGCCTCATTTTCAGAGAATTCTTTTTTTGAACCTCGTGTTAAATAATTTGACTTTACTGACCTGACTCCCTGTATTGAATTTCATAACTACAAGAAAATGGTTGCGAAAAATTGTAAATGTTGCCATTAATATTGAAAAGCGAAGAATTTTATCAATATACTCCATTAGTTTTGCATTGTGTTAAGTTGAGTGTCAAAGGGATTTATTTTAATGCCATACTGTTTTGCTATATTTTATGTATTTCGATAGAATTATGGATATATTAATACGATTAAAACTTTTTATGCTTTAAATTTTACCATAAAATATACGAGGTACGGCGAGAAAATAGTCATATTTTGTTATAAATTTAATATTTTCAAAGTATCATATTATTACATTAAACGTATGTAGCATGGAACAACACGCACAAAAAATGGTAAAGAAATTCCGGAAAGTTATAAAATCTCTTAAAAATCATTGAAGCAAGTATACCAGAAAGTTTTTAAATATATGAATTGGATTATGTATTTTTGTGTTTCAAATTTTACCATGTAATAATAATAATTTTACTTTATATTGCAGTAAACTTATATACGAAGTATGGTTAGAAAATAGCCGCAATAGGGCTCTCAAAATTTTAATATTTCACATTTTATGTCTTGTAATGTCTTGATCTCTACAGATCAAAGAATAGTCAGAACTTTTAGACACTTCTTTATTTTACACCCCTATATATATACACTGAAGTGACAAAAGTCATGCGATGACTGTTAATATCGTGTCGGTCCTCCTTTTGCCCGGCGAAGTGCAACAACTCGACGTGTCATGGAGTCCATAAGTCGCTGGAAGTCCTCTGCAGGAACATTGAGCTATGCTGTCTGTATAGACGTTCATAATTGTGAAAGTGTGGATGGTGCAGGAGTTTGGGCACGAACGGACCTTTCAATGATGTCCCATAAATGCTCGATGGGAATCATATCGGGAGATCTAGGTGGCCAGATAATGCGCTGGAATTGCCCGGAATGTTCGTGAAATCAATCGCGAACAGTTCTGGCCCGGTGACATGGCGCATTGTCATCCATAAAAATCCCATCGTTGTGTGGGTACGTGAAGTCCATGAATGGCTGCAAGTGATCTGCAAGCAGCTGAACATAACCATTTCCAGTCAATGATCGGTTCAGTTGCACCAGAAGACCGAGCTCATGCCATGTAAAAACAGCCCACACCATTATGCAGCCACCACCAGCTTGAACAGTGCCTTGCTGACAGTTTGGGTCCATGGCTTCGTGGGGTCTGCGCCACACTCGAACTCTACCATCAGCTCGTAACGACTGAAATCGTGACTCATCTGACCACGCCACGGTTTTCCACTGGTCTAGAGACCAGTCGATATGCTCATGAGCCCAGGAGAGTCGCTGCAGGCGATGTCGTGCTGTCCGTAAAGGCACTCGAGTCGGTCTTCTGCTGTCATAGCCCAAGAAAGACAAATTTCGCCTCACAGTCCTATCGGACACGTCCCTCGTACGTCCCACATTGATTCCTGCAGTTATTTGACGAAGCGTTGTGTGTCTATTAACATTGACCATTCTACTCAGACGTAGGCGATCTCGGTCGTTAAGTGCAGGTGGTCGCCCACTTCGCTGTCCATGATGGGATGTGATGCCTGAAATTTCATACTCTCGGCACACTCTTGATACTGTGGATCTCAGAATGTTGAATTCACTAACGATATCCGCAATGGAATGACCCATGCGTCTAGCTCCAACTAACATTCCACGTTCAAAGTCTGTTAATTCTCGTCGTGCCGCCATAAATCACGAAAACAAGTTCACATGAATAACTTGAACACAAATGAAAACTCTGGAAAACGAACTGCGCATTTATACTTTTTCGCTGCGATACTACTGCCATCTGTATATTTGCATTTTGCTATCCCATGACTTTTGTCACTTCAGTGTATATATATATACAAAGAACAACTCGTTCTTTTCTTTATTAAATAGTTACTATTTACACCACAACAAGCGAAGTTGAAGGGTTTTACTTAAAGATCAGTTCTCTATCAAATCGTAAACAAAACACCACTGGGAATTCAAGGGTTGATCAGTCAGCGATCATTTCAGGCGGCTCTCCAAATTTCCAGGATTCGTGAGCGTACTCCAGCAGTTTCCCAGAAATTCTTTTTCTCTCTTTCCAAAACACTTTGCGTATTTTATCTCAGGGACAGTCTCCGCCTCATCTTCCGCAGTGGCTATTAGTCCTCTCTTCCGGCCAACCATGTCTCGCAAAAGGGCCATTTCAAAGACGTTAGCCTGTCGTCGGAAGGTAATTAGGCTCGGTGAAAAATCTGGAACATTGGGTTCGCTTACAATAGGGAAATTTGGCATCCAGATGTTTGGATGTTCGATTGTCTCTGAAAGCACTATCACTGTCTTCTGGACGAGGAATTTCCACGCGTGTTCTTTCAGCTACAGATGCCTCAGGTCCCGAAAAGATACAATCTGCAACATCTGGTTATCTCAAGGTGTCTAGCAAACACAAAAGCAACACAGCTGGAGAAAATATTTTATCACAAAAGGGGGGGCGGGAAAACTTACAGTCTCCTAATATTACATTCAAAGTGCACAATACGAAAATCAAACAGCAACAACAACAAAAAAAAGATAAAAAAATATCGGAAAATAATTACAGCCGGTACAGCTTTGTTTAGGCAGGGACAAAATGTAACTTATAAAATCAAATAAAATTTTTAAAATGTAATTCACCATCATTTATTAAAATTATTGAAACATATTAAAAAGTATCGGAAATAAATGAAATTAAGAAATTTGGAAATTGTTATTGAAGTTTGGGTCATAAACACGAAAAAGTGTGGATTTGAAAATCTAAATCTAATACTAATAATAAAGATGAAATTATATGTATTTTGGCTCTCAACAGGCCAGATTGTTCGTCCAAGAGCTTCAAAATTTGGTACAAGTATATTTAAAATATCAGGAATGTTCACCTAGGAGAAATTTATTTCAAGTTTTAATGAATTAAAAATTAATTAATATTTTGGACTTTTTTCACCGAGCTTCCAAAAATATTATCGTCCAAAAATAAATTTTACATTATTTTAAGATCTTTTTTTTTGAAAAAAAAAATCTGTACATTTTTATCTTGAGCATTTTTAAGTTTATAGATAGACAGGCATGATGCTGAAAACCTATTTTTCAAACTCTCAGTGATCTGAAACATGCAGATGCATTGAAATCTCGAATTAGATTTGTGTGTGTGATTTTTAATTCTTTGTATACGTGAAGAAAAATCCTAACAACTGAAATAAATAAAAATATAAATTTAATGATACAAACTGTTTGTGAATTTGTGAGATGCATTTATTTTGAGATAATAGCAAAATTACACGAGAAAAAGGCAAAGTAGAAAGAGGTGAGAGATTGAAGATCATCAAATGATCACTTCTTTTCTTCATTCTGAACGAATGGAACTGCACGCACAGGAGCTGTTTCCTGCCACGGAATTCTCCGATTATGATTTACCGGCATCTAACTATCCTCGGAAGGCATCTAAATTACTCATCCTAAAGGCATTTGGTATCTTCGAATTAGTCCGGTAATTTTTTTATGCCGTTTTGGACTACGCAATGATGCTTGAGGCCAGTTACGAATGTTTGCACATCATTTCCATTGTGCATTTTTCCACTTTGTAACTTGCATTCATCTAGAAGCTTGTTTCGAAATAAATAATTTCTTTATGATTATTTTAACTCGAATTATCTCAAAATGAGGGTGGAACAAACATGATTATCTTTCCAATTTTCATCAATTAAACGTAGTGTTTTGTTCGATGTTGCCTTTTAATACTTGTTTTTCTTTATAGAAATTAAAATCGCCTCCACATTAATTCAATATTTGATGTTATTTTACATCCACTATTATAATTTATTAATCTATAAATGATAGATTGTGTTTTATCTGCCCAAAATTAATGATGGGGCATTTAAAATATCTACTTATATTCCACTTCCAAAAAAATCTTTGAATTAAAAATCGTACTTATGTCTAACCTTTTCACATAACTGCATAATCTTTTGAGTATATTGTTTTGATTGCATTAGACCATCTAACTGGTTTTTTTAAACAATAGCCAACTGATAGTTTTAATACATTTCTTTATATTTCGATTTGCAACAAATTTTTAACTAAAACTTTTATTTAATATTTACTCTTAATATTATATATTTGCGATCATAATAAACATTCATATATAATTATTTTCTTTTATATCTTTTATGCATGGAAAATTTACACTTCAAATAATTTGATATCAAGCTTATTCCTTATTTTAATTTAAACCTCTTTTCAGAAACGTTTTAAACAAACTTTAAAAAAAGTCGAAGAAAATTTTAAATAATCTTTTAATGGAAAGATAAAAAAATAACTCTAGTTCTTTGATTGATTTTCAGAATATTTTTGTTGAACTGAACTTCCTCGAAATGAATATTATTTCAATAATAATTAGAGTGTAAAAGATATTTAATTTTATAAAAGTCTCATTTTTTATTTTGAAAGCGTAGAAATATCATTGTTTTAATTTTTAAAGTTTTAGATATTAAAAAAATACTGTTCTACTTTTATAAAGAAACTTTAATTTTGAATTAAGCTTAATATTCCTAATTAAGAAGCCGCTAAGTTACAATTTTGTCTCAAAGTAAAAATATAAATTGGACTTTGGTTTAAAAGGAAAAAATTCTGATTAATTAAAAAATATATTTGGGTGGAAAAACGTTACAATTTAAATGGATATAAATTCGAAGAATATGTTCGACTTTATAATAGTTTTAAGTCTCTTTAATTTTTTCACCATTCCTTAATAATCCATAAAAGAAACATTTTTAAAATGAGCATCGAGTAATAAAAATATCATTGAAGGGCAGACAGACTAATGAAGCTGAATCATTAAAGTAAATAGAAAAAAAAATTACTTTTGCAGTGAATTACTTTTTATAATAAATAAAAAAAATCATTGATTTGTCAAATATAAGCTTTTTTTCTCTCTCACACGTTCGTATTAGGCATCGTCTGTAAATTTTTAAACGTGTACGAGTTTGTACGTTTTATAATATACTTAACACAAAGTGTCCAAGAAAAAAAATGTAGATATTAACCTCGATATTTGAGGAATCCGTGAATCTGAATTTTCGACATTTGACATTTGAATTTGAACTTGACATTTTGAACCTTGGCCGATTCCACGACCCCCTACGCGTTATCGGGGGTCGTGCCAATTCCCTCCCCCCTAAAAAACGTATTGTTTTATTTGTGTCATTTGTCTGTCACTTTTCGAATATAATAATTAAAAAGAGTTCCAATCTTAAATATAACGTATGACCTTTTTAACAAATTTTTAGACACGAATTTTTAGCTTAATGGAATTCAACTGTTTATATGCTCTTTTGTCTGTGTTTATTTGAACTTGAAATTCAGATTCACGGATAGTTTAGAAGAAATTAAGTACAGGATGGTCATCAAAAGACTTTTATCTATATCTATACCCTTCGTGGTCTGTCCACTGAAACAACCGAAAGGACATTTAATATATTATTGTTTATTGTTATTTGAAGATATACGTCGAGATGCAAAGTTTTTAAACGATTACAGTGAGAAAATGCCGAAAATTTCGAATAGAAACACCCCTTACCCCACTTTTTTCTTACTTATATGCATCATTTCCCTAAGGGGCATCCTCAGTTGTAAAGATGAACAGTTTCCAATATGTTGTTTGGTGTTTATCATTTATAAATGATGGGTGTCGGTTACATACTACCTATGATTGGGCGTGCTTCTTACGGGAAGTAATGTACCCTGCCTAGTGAAGGCCCGTAGGAAACAACGTTCGAAGGAAAATTTTTGAAAAATTGCAATTTTTAGAAACTATTTATGATTTTTAGATGCATTATCAACAATAAATACTATAAATGCAAAAACAATTATTTGAAAAGATAATATATTTTGAGAAATGAGAAAATGTGTTGTAAATTTTAGTGAAATTGAACCAAAACGGTTTGCACGTTACACAAAATTGTAAAGCAGTAATCCCATTTCTCTTTGTACACAAGTTATAGAGTATAATGATGAAGGAAAGGAACCAAAATCTAAGAAACATTTTGAAATACAAAGAAGTCAAGGGAAAAAGTATGCGCGTACATGCATTTTCACCATTAATTCACAACTTAATTTTTCTAAATCACCTATAAATGAAAAAGTATTTCACCAACAATAAAACATTTGGTTCATTTCATTGTTTATATTATTTAAAACATAAACTGAAAGTTTTATGAGAATACCTCTATTAGTTTTGTTAATATCATGTTAACGGTGGAGAATTTTAATAAAAATTAAACTTTTGAGAAAAATGAAGTTAAAAACAAATTTTATTTGAAAAATGTGTGACCCTGGATGTTAGGTTAGGCCTTCTTATCTTAGAAAAGATAAAATGTTTTGGGAAAAGAAATGTTTGAAATACAAGTCATAATAAGAATTTTAAAAAATTCGCTAATGTGGTCTATAATAAGTTTTTTTTTTATCGTAGTCGGATACCTTAAGTTTCAACCTTAGTTTCAGCCACTATTGCTATCAATCAGATCAATCCATGTGCCTTAATTACGGGTCGGAATGGTTAGTTATGGTTACTTAAACAATTACTCTGTGCAAAATAATAAATGGCATTGGATTGACACACGTACCACGAAAGTTGGAGGCGTGATATATTTGAGAAGAACAACATTGTAAAAGACTATAAAAAGAGATGACAGGATATATACTTATATAGCCTGTCCTCTCTTTTATATTTATATATTTATTTTTAGAATTACAAGTTTACAATGTGAACATCTTTCGGGATGAATATTAAACGTGTATCAAACGGAATATTATTATCAATATTGGAGAACATATTATCGTATAAATGAGTATTCTTTAAAGACATATTGTATACTTTATCTGGCATATGCTTTTTTACTTTATATACATACTAGCCGCCTTTGGCGACCAGTTAGTTCACCATGAGTAATGCATTCTAAAATTTTCAATTAAGTCACATACTCATTAGCCTTGAAATAATTCCGGGCATTGATTGGGATGAAATTAAAAATGCTTTTTTTTCAGTGATGCTGCCAAAATATTAAATATGTTTTTTTAAAGAAAGCGTAAAAGGAAAAAAAATATCGAATAAATGATTTAGATGTTGCAAACGATTATTAAAACCTAGGCTTTGCATTTATTTTTTTAGAAACTATCACATTTTATAATGGAAAAAAAATATTGAATAAATGATACAGATATTGCAAACGATTACAGAAATATGCCATTAAGTCGGGATTTCAATGCATCTACTGTCTAAATTTAATCAGGTTTATCTATACTTATAATAAAGCTCAATGTGTGCGTGTGTGTGTGTGTTGGCGCTCTACAGGCCAGACCGTTGGACCTACAGCTGCCAAATTTGGTACATGCATACCTTGGAGGTCGGGAATGTACACCTTGGAACCCTTTTTTCGAATTTTTAATTAGAATTTCAATTAATTAAAATTTAAGTGAAATTTCGACGTTTTTCCGCTATAACTTCCGAAAATATTATCGCACAAACATGATTTTTACATCAATTTAAAGATTAAAAAATTAGCTTTCTAATGGTATCAGTGTTTGAATGTATAACTTCTATTTTTAACGAATTTTTAAAGAAATATTTTAACCCTGTTTTTTTAGCTCGTGACCGGATAAAATAAAAGAAAACAATGACGGAAGTTCAGATTTAAAAAAAAACAACTATCATCGCAAATCAAATCTAAAGAAATGCTACTTTCAACACGTGACTGGATAAAATAACATAAATATAAAATTGATATTTTCTAAAAAAATAAATGCAAGGCAAAGAATTCTATTATCGTTTGCAATATTTCAATCATTAATTCAATAAATTTTCTTTATTTATACAAGATATGCATTCAAATTCCGGTCCAATGGCTAATTTGTAGAATATTATTAACAGGCATATATACTATCTGATACTATTAATTTGATCTAAATGAAGTAAATAATTACATTTTATGTAGCTTGAGTCAAACAATGCATTGATGAATAATGAGTTTTAGATTTCTTCATACTTTGCTCTGTGAGCCATATTTCACAAAATATTTTTATTAATATTTTATATAAAAGTTGCTACATCAATCAGTCTTTCAAATCAATCATTAAAACTGACTGAGTTATAAAATTAAAAAATATTATTAGGAAAACGTGTTCTTTTAGAACTTTCCGCCCATCATCTTAAAGAAAATATTAATTTCAGGCCAATTAATGCCCGGAATTACTTCAAAGCTCATGAATATGTGATTTAATTGAAAATTTTGGAACGCATTACTCATGGCGAACTAGCTGGTCGCATAAGGCGGCTAAATAAATAAAGAAGATTTGTTGAAGGCTAGTCATAAATAAAGAAGATTTGTTGAATAAATGATTTAGATATTGCAAACGATTATATTTATTGCGTTGCATTTATTTTTCTAGAAAATATCACGTGTTATGTTTCTTTTATTTTATCCAGTCACCTGCTGAAAGTGTAATTTCTTTAGACTTGATTTACGATGATAGTTGTTTTTATTATTTGAACTTCCGTCATTGTTTTCTTTTCTTTTATCCAGTCACGTGCTCAAAAAAACATGATCAAAATATTTCTTTAAAAATGAGTTAAAAATAGAGGCTTAAGTTAGAAATTAAAACTTTTGATACCATTAGAAAGCTAATTTTTTAATCTTTAAATTGATGTAAAAATCATGTTTGTGCAATTATATTTTCGGAAGTTATTAGCGGAAAAACGGTGAAATTTCACTTAAATTTTAATTAATTCAAATTCTAATTAGAAATTCGAAAAAAGGGCTCCGACGTGCACATTCCCGACCTCCAAGGTATACATGTACCAAATTTGGTAGCTGTAGGTCCAACGGTCTGACCTGTAGAGCGCCAACACACATACACACGCACACGCATTGAGCCTTATTATAAGTATAGATACAGATAAATTGTCCTTAAAACTTGTTAGCTCTTTGTTTCCTTTTCAACCCTATTTGCTATACAGTAAATATTTTTGTAGTTAAAAATACTGAAGTTCATTTATGATTTTAGAATCGTTTGCCTAATCGAAATCTTCTGAATCATTTAACATTTGATTTTGGAAGATTAGAAGTAGTGCGTTACTCGAATATTGATGTTAGTAATATCTTAATGATAAATTTTGTATAGTTAGATTAACAAATAGTTATAGTAAATAATCAAATAATTATTAAGCATATTGAAATTGCAAAAAGTGAGTTCAATTTGGAAACTAACATCTTGGAAGAAATTAATCATAAGTAACAAACATAAAGTTAGAAAAAAATATTAGAAAGAAAAATTACATTTAAAGCCAAAGAACCAGAAATAGAAATATAATGAATATGGCCTGAGGACTTTCTCAAGGATCACTCTCAGGCTGGAATTCAAGCCTGGGACTTTTTTCTGTGAGGAGTCTGACTTTCGTCCAAAAAATTGACCCCTCGTGAAATTAATATCCCAGGAAATCGAGGCCTAACAGATACACCATTTTTTACCGAAATGAAAGAAAAAATTACAATATTTTTTTGCTTTATTTAGTCTTTTAGAGACGGCTTTTCAATTTGTTATGTGTTCTGCCTTCGTATTTTGATGAATTTGATTTTATGGTCTTGTGTTGTTTGGTTTGCTGGGATTTGTTTTGGTTTGAAAATGATTCAAATTACTATTTTATAATTTTTGTATATTTCAATTTTGTGATATTAATTTTATCTCTAAAACTTCAATTTCCTGGGATTTTCGAGTCACGTGGGGTAAATTTGTTAGACGAAAGTCAAACCCCTCACAGAAAAAATCCTTGGTTTGAATTCCAGCCTGAGAGTGATCCTTGAGAAAGTCCTCAGGCCATATTCATTATATTTCTATTTCTGGTTTTTTGGCTTTAAATGTAATATTTCTTTCTAATTTTGCGCAGTTTATTTGTGTTTTAGTTGTAGCAGCATTAGCGCTCTCTAAACACAATGTATGTTTTATTATAAAGGATCAGTTAATTTTTGTAAGTAAAGCTCATATTTATTGTTTTTGGAGTTATAAATATAACTGAGGCATAGCAATGTAAATAAATTCAGCTATTATTTTAAAGTTTGCATCTGAACTTTACAAAACCTTCTTCGCGACAATATTTATTTTGAAAACAACCATTATACTGGCATAAAAAGTTTTCACTTATTAATGTTTTTAAATATTATTTCACATAAAAATAATTTGCCTGAATTATTAATCAGTCGTCTGATTTAATAATAAAACAAATAGCATATAACTCGACTTCAGAATTACAGTAATGTTCATTCATTAAAAGATGAAGCCAGATTTTTTTTTTTACATTATTATACCGATTTCGAAAACTATAAATTTTAAAGGTAATAAAAAGGAACTATAGATTCAGACAAAGTTCATTTTTTCACAGTCAGGTTGATAAATTAACGTTAATAAATATAACTTGGAACATTGAATGCAAAATGAAGAAAGTATGCTTTCATAGAATGAAGTTTTGCAGTTATTTCCTTTTGTATAGCTGGTTTATTATGGTAATGCTAAAATAAGCTTGAGTTTTTACTTTGGTAAAAACAGTTAGAAATGAAAAAGAGTTTACACGAAATGATTCACTTACTGAACAATTATTTTAATCATGATTCAATTCTAGCATAAAGGTATTAAGAAAAACAGAAAACAAGTAGTTCAAGAATAAAACATTAGTAATTTCTTTGAGGATACATAAAACCTTATTATTTAAAGGATTAAGAAGAACGCTGCTTTGTAAAAATTATTTCTACAACCATTCATACTTAAATATTAAAGCAAACATCATATTTCAATAGATGTCTTTTGCGTAATATATTAAAATTCAATACAGATTAGGGAAATAATCCCTAATTTGTGCAAAAATAATGTAACTTTCACAAACAAAATTTAAAAATTAAAAGAATTAATGCCTAAGGGATCAAAGAATGGAACGTCTTATTTGTACATTCTAAATATAGAGAATAATCGTAATTTTTCAGAAATGCTAATAATAAACGATCTGCTTTGAAATTAGAAAAATAAATATAAACGCTGTCAATTCGCTGAAAAGAATTTCCGAAAATGTGTTCGCGCTTTTTTCTCTGCTTATTGTTAAAGTAATTTTTCTTCGCACTTCTAAAAATTTTTATTTCGGAAATTATCGCAGTTTGGTTCTAGTTCTTGATACTTGAACAAATAATGATGAAAGCATAATGAAAGGAGACTATAATAAAAGATAAAATGAGCGAAGAAATTTCTTCTGACGCATTTAATAAGAGGTATTTGCTCTGTAAATGCTGAAGATTTAAAAAAAAGTATAATGTTTGATACATTTTCTTAATTCTGACTCTTTTAAATTACATACACATATTTTTTTTGAATACGTAACACATAATATAGTAAATTACTTAGAAAAACTGATTTATTCACCTTGGAAGCGTTATATCAGACGATAATATCATACAAATGAGACAAAATTCACAAACAAAAGAGATGAGTTATAAAACATACGACTTAATAAACGAATTATTTTTAAAAAATAGACTATCTTCTTCAAATGCAGCTTAAGTTAATATACTTTACTCAGATTGGCTAATTTTGATTAATGAAAAAAACAACAACCTTAACTAATGTACGATATAAAATTAAGAAAAATGATGATAGTTTGATGATAAGAACATAATTTTTAAAGATACAATCGCTAGATCTTGTATAAAATATTATGCTTTATTTCTTTAATATATTTCCTTTATGACAGTATAGATAAATTTCTACGTTATCCATATCGTGGAGAAAAATTAGAATGTTATGTTTATAATTAATGTTAATGCTGCATAATCTATACTTATAATAAAGAATAATGTGTGTGTGTGTGTGTGTGTTTGCTCTCTATAGGCCAGACCATTGGGCCTACAGCTACGAAATTTGGTACATGTATACCTTGAAGGTCAGGAATGCACACCTTTGAGCCCTTTTTTCATATTTTTCATTAGAATTTGAATTAATTAAAATTTAAGCGAAATTTCGACTTTTTTTCGCTATAACTTCCGAAAATATTGTTGCACAAACATGTTTTTTACATCAAGTTAAAGATAAAAAAATTAGCTTTCTAATGGTATCAGTGTTTTAATGTATAGCTTAAGCTTCTATTTTTAACGAATTTTTAAAGAAATATTTTAACCATGTTTTTTTTATCACGTGACTGGATAAAATAAAAGAAAACGACGGAAGTTCAAATAAAAACAAGCGACGATCATCGCAAATTAAATCTAAAGAAATGCAACTTTTAGCACGTGTCTGGATAAAATAAAATAAATATAAAATGTGACATTTTCTTTAAATGTAACGCAAAGGATTCTATGATCGTTTGCAACATTTAAATCATTATTTGAATAAATTATCTTTATTTATACAGGATTGAATTTATAAAGGATATGCATTCGAATTCCTTTCAAAATGCCAATTTGTAAAATATTATTAATAGGCATATATAAAATTTAATACTATTAATTTGATATAAATGAAGTAAATAATTACATTTTATGTAGCTTGAGTCAAAAAATGCATTGATTAATAATGAGTTTTAGATTTCTTCATACTTTGCACTGTGAGCCATATTTTACAAAAAATTTTATTAATATTTTAAATAAAAGTTGCTACATCAATCAGTCTTCTAAATCAATCATTAAAACTGACTGATTTATGAAATTAAAAAAAATTATTAGGAAAATGTGTTCTTTTAGAGCTTTCCGTCCAGCATCTTTAAGAAAATATTAATTTCAGGCCAATCAATGCCGGAATTACTTCAAGGCGAATGAATATGTGATTTAATTGAAAATTTTAGAACGCATTACCCATGGCGAACCAGCTGGTCACCAAAGGCGGCTAGTGTTATATAAAGCAAAAAAAACCCCACAATTTTTATTGTAAAATAAGAGAGAATAAAAGAATGAAATAATTGTCAATTGTTTATCATGTAAATTCCATAGACATTTCAGAAAATGCGAATAAAATTGATGTACTTATGGAATAACAAAAATTGTTTCAAAAGATAATTTAAAAATGCAAATCACTTTAAGAATTAATTTAAAAATTCATCATAACTTTATGCAAGATTTGAATTAAAATAAATAGCTATGCAATAAAAAATAATATATTTTCTAAATCATATAAAATATAAATAGCACAGACATTAATAATTCTCATGTTTCTTTAAGTTCATCAAAAGAAATCAATCATTAAAAGAGAATATTTTTATGAAAATCAGCAGTATTCATCTTTTCTTCTAATTTTTACTTAAAACGGCAATTTTCAATATGCAAAGAAAAATGGTTTTACTAGTATGCTTTGAAATTAAAAATTTTTTTGATTGGAAGCTGTGATTCTAAAAAAATTATTTTTTTACTAAATGGTAGTAAGCTTTCTTTTATTAGATATTGCAGTTCTGATGCCTTTTGGCGATGTTTTAAATCTGATAAAATAGCAGTTATCTGATAAAATAGCAATCGTTTCGATATTAAAAGTTCAAAAATTATGCATTTGGAAGGGTTAGTTTTTTACCTGTTAAGTTTTTAAAAAACTTTCTGGCATTTAATTGAAGCATAGATTAAAACTGCAATCATTGAAGAATTATAATCATCTGGTGAATAATGCTATGCAGTTGACTGTATAATTTTTTGGCACAGTTATTATTAAAGTACTAATTTTTTTTAACAAAATTGATTCTAAATAAAGCAATTACTTATTGACCTGTTTTTCTCATATGAGGATTATTTTTGCTAGCAAAAGTGAAAAGTTTGGAACAAAGTGATTTATATTTGTATGATTATTTTGCTTTGTTCCTGGATTTATTCTATATTTAAAATTTAGGGATTAAAATTTTACATCAGTTTTGATCTGATATTCTTTTGTTTCACTTGGATTTTAATTACAGGGAATTTTAAAATATGATTTTGCTCTAAAATATTATTTCAGCTATTTATATTAAGTCACATACTTTAATAGTATCACTATGGTTAAATGCTGAATTGTTTGAATTATTCACACAAATCTAATTCGAAAATTCGTAGAATTCTGTAAAAAATTCTATTTACTCTGTTGAAATAATTTTTTTTTTTTATTTGCTGAAAAATTACTAGGAAGAGGTTTTTTATTTGTCCATTTCTTTAAAAGGCATAATTTTACTGTTACTAGTTGTATAAGTCAAAGTTAGAAAATTATTTATATCATAATAATATTTTAAATATTATAACAATAATAAAAAATAAGTTTTCGCACTTATTGCAACTGCAATAAGAGCGGCAACTGTTATAAGGTCTTGAATTCTATTAATTTATACGAATTATCTGTTGATTTAGAGAGCACCAAGGTTTCAGTGACAAATGACATAAAATAGTGATTTTAAAGCTCATAATTCAGATAATTTTAACTAGAGATAAGTGGAACTTAACTTGTATCTGAAATACAGAACGAAATGTGAAAGATAGTATCTGAAATTGAAATGTAAAACAAACGACTTAGATTTTTTTCCAGCATTAAATTTATTGGCTTAGACAATATAAAGCTTATTTTTTAACTTTAATTAGAATTAATTTTCCCAAGAGGCAGCATATTCTTAATTTTAATGGTTTAAAAAAATCAGCAATTGGATTACGATTAGATTAAACACTTTTTAATGGGTGATTAAACAATGGAGTAATCTACTTCCATTTCAAGCTAAGAGCATTGACGGTAAAACGAAAATCGAAGCAGAAAAAAAATTACAGCTTAGTCATTACTAGAGAAGTACATCCTCTTCATATTTAATAATGAAATCTTTTTTCACAAAAGGATAATTAAAAACATGGAATTACAGATTTCAAGATTAAATTTCAGAATAACTGCATTAAGTTGACAAGTAATATATCGTCTGCATTTTTTTCTTTGAAGATTGGCATTTTATTTCTTAATTAATAGAATGCTTCTTATATTAACAACGCTGCTTATATATTTTTTTAAAATTCTCATGTTGATGAGAGTCTCTTCTTCGAATTTTTTCGACAGTAATACCGGGTTTACACTCCGGCAGTTTCAATTTAAGATTGCAAGTAGTCAGCGCAAGTGTAGATAGGCTGAACAATCTGTTAGGCCGATGGCAAATAGTTGTACCGTCTGCATTTTTTCTTACTGCGCAGGCGTTTGTTGAACTTGAGGTTTTTTTTTGGAGTGAAAAATTGGATAATTTGTGATAAATTAATTACGATATATTTTTGTTCTTTCTGATGCGAGATTGTGGCATTTTTCATTATATCAGGCATTTCTTTTGAATACTTTTCCCAATATAGACACAGTAGCTTCAAGCCAAATCGGGCACCGAAGAAAAGATACTAATACAGTCACAATGTGTAAACTAAAAATGATAAGAAATATTTTGAAAACAAATCACAAAAATTATTAATTAGTTCCTTTTAACAAGAAATTATGGCAAAAAACAAAACCAAACAAAAAAATAAAATAACGCACAAGCCAAACTCGAACGGATAAGAAGATTTTGAAAACTACTTAATATTTTAAATGTATTTTTATTTTGTATGTAAATATTTGCTTTTTGTAACACTTTTAAGACATTTAGGAATAGATTACACATTTTTTTTCACAAACATTAGCTTTAATATTTTATCATTCTTGCAACAATATTCCTTTCAATCCATCTTTACAGAAAATGGCTGGGACTTTTTTCTTAAGATATTCCAATAAATTTCCGATGGAATTCATGTCAAGGACTTTGAGTGGAGTGTTCATAAGGTGATGACAATTACATAAAAGTAAGGAACACATTCTATAAGCTTTCTGTGTCTAGATCATTTTCCTAATAAAATCGCCCGTTGTTGCCAAGAGAAAGTTTCAGCACATGCTGTTTTAAATTTTTCTTTAAAATGTCAAGGTATGCATTCTGATCGCTTCTAACTTCAGTAATTTGCAGTAGCTGAAAAAGAATCCCTGGCTGTTACTGATCCATTTTATATACTTCTCAATTGCTTTTAATTTTTTTTGTGTGTATGAAATTCTTTTTTCGATTTTCTTCAGATGTAAGTCTTGCCATTGGATCCAAAAAATGTCGAATTTACTCTCTTCAATTAAAAAGAAATTTTTTCAAAAAGAAAAATTCTTCTTTTCGTGTTCCTTGCGAATTTAAGCTCTTATTTTGCGAATTTCATTCTTAATATGATTTCACTTACTTATGATCGGCTTTTGTCTGGCTTTAAGATCTACTTTATGAAACATTTTTTTTATTATTTATGTTTTAAATTTTTGACCTAATTCCTTTTTAGGAATAATTGATAGGTTTGATTTTATAAGGAACGAACTTTCTTTTTTCTGATAAAAATCGATCATCTGCTTCTTTGAATATCTTCTTGTGGGTTGTCTGAAACTTATTTTTCATTTGATTAATTGTTTTGAAGCCTTTGATGAGGTTATTAACCGTTAAAGGACTTCTGTGAGCTATTTTAAATATTTCTGGCACAGATTTTCCATCTTCATCATGCTTAATAACCAATTTTCTTAACTCAATTCTTGGTTGGCTGCTTTGCCTTGATATTTTTATTTAATTAATATTTAATTCCATAGTAAATGAAAATAACGTAATTAAGAAATTCACCTGAACAATTATACCATTAACCACAAAGATGACAGTAATTTTTACCCATGGCTGCAATTATTTGGTATTGTGAGATGTCTGAGTTTGGCTTGTGGATTCTTTTTCAAAAATTTTACTTTTATGTCTAAATTTTAAACTATAATTTATGAGTTGGCACTATTTGGTTTTTTTTAGCTGTACAATAAATTCATTGTTAAAAAAACACTTTCACATTTCTTCTAATTACTTTTATTTAAAATGTTTTGGTAGATCTATGTTTTTTCCTATTGTTCGAGTTTGGCTTGTAGCGACTGCCGTTGATCTTTTTTATTTTTATTTTATCATGTTTCTTTTTCTTTTGAGCAAATATCCCTTTCAATATGATACAATGCAAGATATTCAAGTAATTCAAAAGGAGAATTTATAGCCAGCATGGAATTCCTGAATCTATCTTATGAAATATAAATCAGGCTACTTCTGCGCGTGCTCTGCCTACCGTTGCATACTTGGTCGAGTGTAAACCCTGCATAACATTGCATTAAAAATTGAGGTAAGTTCTTTTTTAAATGTTTTTTTCCCAGAACATGTTGTTTAATAGCATAAAAGAGAATATGTTTCTTAAAGCTTATAAAATATTAAATCTACAAACGAAACCTTTAAATTTCTGGTTAATTTTCGAAGTGTGAATTCTTTTCTCTTAGTATGAAACTTCATATTATCCTGAAGCTTAATGATTTGCTAATGTTTGGTTTAAAGTCTAAACTCTGTTAATAATCCTTTATTAAAAAGGACACTTTACTAAAAAAATGCCCATGCGTTATTTGGAGAAATGCTATTTCAAGGGAATTCTTAATTATTTTATGGTGTACTTAATAACTTGTGCAATAAAAACAAGTTCTTATCCTTACGATAAACATAGTATGCTGGAATTAAATAATATGTTCATTAAACGTTGAAATATACAAATAATTGGCATTTTAGCTTAATAATAATAATATTTTTCAATTATACGAATTATATATTGAAACTAATAATAAAAATGACTTCGTATGTGTGCTTTTGTATATATATATATCAAAAATCTTTAATGGCATTTCCTCACTAAATAGGGGAAATATTATGAAATGATTAGATCGATCTATACGCTGTGATATTAATCTATTATGTCTAATCTATTATTAAGAGCATAATTTTAAGTTAAAATTTTCAACCTGTATACGAAAAGGATTGCTGTGTTGTTCCAAAGACTTATAAAATACTAGATTATATATCACGTGACCCTGTTCGGAACAAACCCTACTATGATTTTAACACGCCAATTTTAATCAACTGTCTCATTTGTGAGGTTTATTCTATAGTAATTAAATGATGTTCCTGTCTAGACAGCCTGTTATCCTGTTGACAAAACGTTGGATGTGATTGTAACAGATGATTAGCGAAAGGAATATAATGAAGTATCATGCGCATTAGCGGGATGTATAAGGAGCTGTAAAATAATTTATCGCGCCCTTTACAGTGATACACTAAAACTACAATGTAAAATGTAAAGAAAAATATTAACAATATCCTCTAGCTGAAAATGGAATATAATGAATCAGCATAAATAATAAAAAATAAAAATTCAGCTTATTAATCTTTGCAACAAACAAGGATACAATATAAGTTTTCGGTGGAATAACTAATTGGTATTCAATGTTAGCTTTATTCGTATAAATTAATTAATTTAAACATAAAAATCTTGTCTAAGTTACTAGGTACTGAAACAAAGATTGGAATTCGCATCCAATAATGACTAAAACAGTTCAGATATTTTAAATCTGCCCAGTGGAAAAGACGGTGACTGATGTTTATATTACAAATGCAGCTAATTCAGACGGCCGATTACACTGTTATCCATATAAATTCTTTCTACACATAAATGAGCATATTGTCAATCATTTTAGTAAGCTATAAAAATTAAGTTACTATTGCATATATTTTGGAGAAATATTTATAATGCTCAAAATTATTTTAGATATAAATGGCTTTTTTTCTGATGTTAAGCATTGAATGTGAGTTCCTTAAATGAAAGATAAACGTTGTTACGCCTCCGATAATAAGACGAAAATACGAATTTTGAGAATCAGCTCAGTTTATTGCAAAGTATATGAAAAAATATTTGTATATTTGCGTTGTATTTTTACAAAACTCATTGATGCATTCCAAGTACGTACTTATAGGGTAATCAGCGAATAAGTCCTGATTTCAAAATTAAATATCTTTACAAAAAAGAGCGATACAATTATGCTGTAAACTGTACGTTTATTAGCAAAACTGTAAAAATAGTGTACAAAAGTTAGAAAATTTAGTTACAAAAATTGTTAATAGATGGCGCTCTGCGCTGAAAACTCTTTCTCTGAAAGGAGTCTTAAAAGCCAATAAAGTGATGCGGTCTTTGCAATCAAAATACAATTTTTTCAGAATGTCCACCGTTCGAAACAATGAGGTGGCTTAAGCGAACTATGAAATTTGTTGTCACGTCTTGGAATGTCTCAACGGAAATGGAATCACATGCAACATCAATCAACGATTCAAGCTCATCTAGAGTGGCGGGATTGTTTCTATAGGCAGGGTTTTTTAACGCTCCCCACAGAAAGAAGTCACAAGGAGTCAGATAGGGAGTCATTTTTCCTTTCTGACGTCACACTGAAAGCGTCTATGGACATTGTGATGAGAGCGCCATCTGTTAACGATTTTTGTAGCTAAATTTTCTAAATTTTTGTACCGCATTTTTACAGTTTTGTAATAAACGTACAATTACCGCATAATTCAATCGATCTTTGTTATAGAGATATTTAATTTTGAAATCAGGGCTTATTCACCGATCACCCTGTAACTATGTGTAACAAACTGAGATTGTTTCAATTTGGTTATTTTGACCCTTCGAGCAAATTATAGAGATACTTCATATCCTTAAAAGCTTATCAGTTATTCCTGTGAACAAACGAGCATAAAAAATGTGCAGTGACGGTGGTGCTTAGTTTCAGTCCGAAAAACATAATAATAGCTCCACTCTAAGTCACTGCCAAAGTTACTTCTCATGGGGTGTATTTTTCGAGCAAAGAATTTTTCTGACTCCATGTATTTTTAAGTGCATCGTATCTTTTTTAAATGGTGCGTTCAATAACAGATAGAAACCCTGGCCAATTAACAGCAAGCATCGAGAGAAACTACTATAATCGCTTTCCTGATAAAGAAAGAAAGATGATGACCTTGAAATATCACTTGCCTGATAATCGCTTGTCTGATATATCTTTTAAATACATTTTGGTAAACTCGAAATGCATAAGACAATATTTGGATCTCAATTGCTTACTAAATCTTGCATCTTCCACAGGGTGATTGCACCACAGGTTTGAGAATGAGAAGTATCCTGCATGATGGTTGATCGGCATTCAGAAATGATGTTGTGGATCCTACCTTCTACGATGTCGGGACGTATTTTCTACCGGAAAGGTTGTACCACATTCGGTGACGATTTTTCGTCTTAATTACCACCAATTCTATCGCAGCTATCCGGTCCTCCAGAGTTTGTGTACTTCAAGGCGGGTAAACACAAGTTTATATTGATTTTGTTAGATATGAACCGAATTATGATATTCTAGAAAAGAATGTATGAAAATGCAAATAATTTACACTGTTGGCAAGATTACCTTTGGGTCTTATAGATTTAATATAATTGCAATCAGAAAAATATTAAATTGTTATGATTGAGCGGTAAGTGCCATTCTTGTATACATTATTATATATATATATATATTCTTGAAATAAATTGTTTCATAATTATATGATAAGCTATTATAATTAATTCAAACAGTTACGTTCAGAATTTTTAAAGAACAATAAATCTTCTTTACTGAGAAATAATCTTGCAGATTCCTTAATAATTTTTTATAATTACTTTCTGATTCGCCATTTATTACTCTAAGAAAAGAAAGATATCATTACAAAAAATACGAGAGAAGTATTCCACGATTTATTTGAAATTTAGATCGAAAACTATAATAACAAAAAATATCTTACAAAAACTGTCAATTCGCAGTTTCTAATTGATTATGCACTCTTCCCATATTTTTATATTTCAGTCACACAAAAATGTCTCTTCCCTTATGCCAAAAGAGTAAAAAGTCAAATTTAAGGGAAAATTGATAAGAATGACGAAGAAACTGAAATTAGCTGATATTGAATAAGATTTTTTGTAGCAAAAAAACCATGACATGATTAATGGGAAATTGAGAACGGAACTAGTATCATTGGTAAAAAACTTGGATATGTGTAAAACGATGAAAACATTTTTCGACAAATTGTATCTGAAAAAATGTCTTTGTTAAAAGTGTGTGTTTGTTTAAAATGAACTAATTAGCCGCCATGTTGAAAATACTTTCCATTGTTCTTTTTTTCTTTAATACAGTAATGGAATACAATGGAAATAAATTATGGACAAAAATACAATGGAAAAAAATTATGGACATCAAAATATCAACAGTGCAGTTTTTTTTTCTCTCTCAAAACGTATTTTCTTTTCAGAATCTCGTATATCATGTATAGAGAAAATATTGTAATGATCAAAAAGTTCTACCTGGAAAGTTTGAAGGATCTCCAAGTTTCAGGCCCCCTTGAGTTCAAAAATTTTTGGCATTGTATATGTCTGTCTCTCCACGAACACAATAAATGACTGAAATTTGATATATGGTATAACGACCAAATTGTAGATTTAAATCCAATTTAAAATGAAATCTACTCCGAGGAAGTCTCTTTGTCAACCCATTAGAGTACAAGTGAACTCGATGAAGTGAGAAACCTAAGTAGATCACATTTGATACTCAGGTTTACCATCTAAAAATAGAATTTTATCAACTCTTTTAGCAACTATGTCAATAATTGTTAATATTTTGATTTTACTTTCATATGCAAGCGACTTTTATACACAATGATTAAATTTAAAAAAAAGTCTATCTTGTTACTGCAATTGTAGTTTCTTGTCAAATTTGGGTTTTGATTGGCTGAAAAATAAAGACTTTTGAAACGCGTATTCATTTTTAAGAAATTTAGTATTTACTAAATGCCATTGATTAGTTTTCAAAGAAATCCCCAAAGATCTAGAATAGATTCTGGATTCGTGTCAAAAATTTATATACATCGTGACTATTGTTTGTAATTGTGCTGCAAAATATATGCAATCTTACCAGAGGTACACAATTTCATGTAATGGGAGTGGGATAAGTTATTTATGTTAAAGTATGCGAGAAAATTTGGGTACCACTGGAACCGCTCAGAATTTTCCATTTCCATAAATATTTATAAGAACCATGTAGACCAGCCACACTCAACCTTTTTTTTATAGGGTCCACAAACACGTTTCAGTCACGGTAGCCCGGGCCGCAAGTAAAAAATAATTAGGTGTATAATTGAAAAAGTAATATCAACCTAATGAATTATTTAGTTTAATGTAAAAAAGAACTTTTAACAAAGATGCTTACTTACTTATATGTATATCTAATGAGACTTTTGGAACTGAGAGCATTTTTTTAAAACTTTATCAATATCTGGCTTGTCGTTGCATGCTACTCTTATTATATCATCCAAATGGGAATCTGTCAGTTTATTTCTATATACACTCTTTGTGTATTTCATCTTTGAAAAAGATGATTCGCACACATATGTTGACCCAAAAAATGTTAGCATTATTTGGGCACATCTTTGCACGCTTTTATATTTTTGGGGAACAATGCTCCAAAATTCCACATATTCCCTTTTTTCCTTGAAAATTACTTCCAGGTTGGTGTCATTTTTAAAATCAATAAATTCATCAAACAACTCCGAGTAATTACAATTTAAAACTGAAGCCAACTCAGAAATAGTTGGTGTCTTTAAATGCCATAGATTTTCTACAAGTAACAAACAATTTTCTGAGATCTTGAAACCTTTTTTGAAATTCGTTTAATAGTGCAGTTATAAAATTGGAAATTATGCAGCAGTTTTCTTCTGAAGTGTTAATACCGCCCTCTCTGGTTTTTATAATAGTTGGAAAATTGTGCATCTGTTTGTTCTGTATTTCATTATAATAAATACTTAGCTTTTCTTCAAATGCAAACACTTTATTTGCCATATTGGACACTATGTTATTTTCGCCTTGTAGACTCTGATTGAGATTGTTTAGTTTTTCCGTAATATCACATAGAAAACCTAAAAGACACCACCATTCATCGTTTTGTAATTCTGGGTACCCTTTATTATTTTGCTCTAAAAATAGGATTATTTCATGGCGTAATGAAAAAAAACCTTTCCTCTACTAAGCCATCGCACCGAGGTATGCAAAAGAACGTCGCTTTGCTCACTTCCCAGTTCTTCAAGAAGAGTTTTAAATTTTCTGTGGTTCAGTTCTTTTGCTCATACATAATTGACAATATTGATAACTGTTTTCATTACAGCTTCTATTTCTGGTTGTACAGCACGGGCCGCCAAGTTTTCTTGATGGATAATACAATGGAATGTTATTAAATTGCTGCAATTATATTTTTTCTTAAATAATGAAATGAAGCCATTTTCGGATCCAGTCATTGAAGGACAACCATCTGTACACAAGCACACGATTTTTTGCACATCAATTTCATGATGTTCTAAAAAATTACAAATAGTATCAAGGTAATCCGTGCCTCGGGTTTGACCTTTCATTGGCAGTAATTTTAAAAAGTTTTCATGAATTTCATTGTTTTCTGTACAATATCTAGCAAACACCGAGCACTGCGATGTTGCTGAAATATCGGTGCTGGCATCAAATGCTAAACTGAAAAATTTGCATCTTCTTAGGTTTTTTAATATATCATCGGAAATAAATTTAGAAATGTCTTCAATACGCCTGGTGCAGGTTGAATCCGAAAGCTGTATTTTTTTTATATCAGATACTATTTGTTTTTTGTTACTGTATTTATCAAAAAGTATATTAGCAGCACTAATAAAGCATTCCTTTACAATTTCCGCATCGGTAAATGGTTTCATATGCTTACCAAGAATGTAAGAAATTTCATATGATGCTTTTGTTACCGCCGAGTCTTGTGATAATGCCGCGAACATAACATTTTGTTGCTCATGCAATGATCTCTTAAAAAAACTCAATTTCTCATTTCTCAAAGACGATCCGGGAGGAAACGTTTCGTCGAAATCTTTATGTTTTGAAGTGAAATGACGAGAAATATTGTATTTCTTCAATATACTTTCCCGACATATCAAACAAGTAGCTGCGTTGTTTTTATTTGGCACAACAAAATAATCAGATTCCCACTCATCTTGAAACTATCTATTTTCACTTGATATTTTTCTTTTATACTTCGACGACACTCCTGACATTATTTTGAAAATAATAGGTATACTTAATTTACAAAACAAAACTATTATTTGGCAGAGGACGCGGGTACGTACACAAATTTAGTTTAATAATTTAGATTAAATTTATAACAAGTTTAGTTTCGATCGACAATCAAAGCGACACGCACTTAGGTCCATGGATCTTACGGTCTGGCCACGCGCAAACACGAGCGGCGGGGCGACTTGCCAATTAGTAAAACACACGTCTCATTACACATGACAAGCAATGTTTAGCTTCGCAAGTCGCCCCGCCGTCCGCGTTTGCGCGTGACAAGACCTTTAAGGGGATTCCCCACGCCGCGTATTTCGTATCGTTTGCGCAACCATAGATTAGGATAGTTTGCGTTTCCAATTTAAGCAAATTATTGATATCGCTCACATTCCCATACTTCCTGTTCAATTACCAACTCTTTGAAGGGCGCGAAATTTGAAGTTGTTTACAAATAAGTTGTAACTACCTAGTTTAATAATTGGGCCAACCAAAAAGCCTCCGCGGGCCGCATGCGGCCCGCGGGCAGCAGGTTGAGTATAGCGGATGTAGACGATATAATTTTCATTGCAATGGTGAAAAATAATCTATACTTATAATAAAGCTCAATGTGTGTGTGTGTGTGTGTGTGTGTGCGTGTGTGTTGGCGCTCTACAGGCCAGACCGTTGGACCTACAGCTACCAAATGTTGTACATGTATACCTTGGAAGTCGGGAATGTGCACCTCGGAGCTCTTTTTTCGAATTTTTAATTAGAATTTGAATTAATTAAAATTTAAGCGAAATTTCGACGTTTTTCCGTTATAACTTCCGAAAATATTATTGCACAAACATGATTTTTGCATCAAGTTAAAGATTAAAAAATTAGCTTTCTAATGGTATCAGTGTTTTAATGTATAACTTATGCTTTTATTTTTAACGAATTTTTAAAGAAATATTTTAACCATGTTTTTATCACGTGACTGGATAAAATAAAAGAATGCCGGAAGTTCGAATAAAAAAACTATCATCGCAAAATAAATCTAAAGAAATGCAACTTTTAAGGTATTCGACTGGGTTCGGAGTCTTTTTTTCTAAATATGCTTCAAATGCTTGTTATCATTCTAGATTTAGTTTGAATATGTAACAGAATAATGAAAAATATTCAAATATAAAAAATGTTTTCATAACATTTTGAAAAAAAGGGGAAAATGTAGTGAAAAAACAGAAAATTAAACTGTTACGCCAACAGTCATAGAGAAAAAAATTACAACCAGATATTAAAAATATTTTAGGAGTACATTGTAATAACCAATATGCATGCTTTGAACTAAAATCTTTTGAATATACGGAATGTGGTGTGAGATACGGCTAAAATAATTATATAAACAAGAATTTTTTGAAAAAAATGTTCTCAATTTGTCTATGAATACCTGTAAAATGCCTAAAACTGCATTTATATTTTAGTTTTTAGTTCAAAGAATTGTATAAAACAATTCTACAAAATTTCATAAGAATATATTCAGAACATATTGAGATATTGTGTTTACGATAATGCAAAAAGTGCAAAAATTTAATTCTTCAGAAAATGCTTTTAAAGTTTTTATTTTGAAAAAAAGCAAAATTATTGTCTTTCAATAAATCTAAAACTCTCCTGATTTATAATTTGGACCTTCCTTTATATCATCTATTACAGATTTACTCTTTCTAGCTCCTCTTCTTTTTTTTCTGGACATTTTTACAGATGCTGAAGAATGTCGTATTGAATCTGCTACTCTGTAATCTTTAATGTTGATGAAGCCTTTCACTTAATTCTGGTTCAATAGGCACTTCTATTTTTTCAAAAACTTTTATATAACAAGTGTATTCAGAATTGTAAATTAAAATGGCAATATATGTACCTAAATTAAGGGTTTGCAGTTCAACAAATGTTTCTTTGGACACAACATTTCATAGTACACCTTTAAAACTTTAAATACACTTATGTGTTTTTTCATGCAGGCATTTCAGCAATAATTTTTGGTCACATAGCTCCTTTTATTTTATTTATAATGGTAGATTATAGGCCTTGTTTATTTTCTTGAAGTTCTGTGCTTGAAAATTTGGCTCTCTGAAACTTACACCAGCTATTTGGTCCTTCTGGGCAATAGCAATGCATAGAATTATTGGAAAGTTTTTTTTAGAACGTTTAGATCTCGTTTTCGGCATACTAAAACCAGAAACAGATTTAGAATATAGCAAAAAAGTGAGCAAAAAAGTCCTTCTGGGCAATAGCAATGCATAGAATTATTGGAAAGTTTTTCTTAGAACATTTAGATCTCGTTTTCGGCATACTAAAACCAGAAACAGATTTAGAATATAGCAAAAAAGTGAGTTGAAGTTGAAAAAATCTCGTAAATAATTCACTTGAGAAATATTCAATAACGTGGAGAAAATAAAGAAACTAAACTTCAGTACAATACATTTGTTGCCAATTTTAGTGAGACAAATTTTAAAATAATCCTACATATTCTTATTATCAGGCATAAAAGCTATAAAATAATTATTTTAGCCATTTTTAACATCGAAATTCCTTGAAAGATCGTGATATTTACATCAACTTCCGGTTTCGAAATGCCATTTCCGGTTAGACTTTTGTCACACTATGCTAACTTAAAACGACAGTAACTTTATTTCTAAAGAAGGTAGAACAAAAAATAACACAGATTTGGAAAGCTAAAAGAACAGGCGTAAATATAATGCAATAAAAAAAAATTTCGTTAGTTTTGTCAAATTTGACGACTTTTTCCCAGTCGGATACCTTAACATGTGACTGGATAAAGTAAAAGAAAAATAAAATGTGATATTTTCTAAAAAAATAAATGCAAAGCAAAGGATTCTATGATCGTTTGCAATATCTAAATAATTAATTCAATAAATCTTCTTTACTTTAAACCTGATCGAATTTAGATAGGATGTGCATTGGAATCCCGACTTAATGGCATATTTCTATTATCGTTTGCAATATCTGTATCATTAATACAATATTTTTTCATCATAAAATGTGATAGTTTCTAAAAAAATAAATGCAAAGCTAAGGTTTCTATAAAATCTGCAAGAGCACGTCAAAGGGAAAAAATTACTTTTTATCACCGTGTTGCCATCATTTTGAAGGAAGTTCAAATTTAAAAAAACTATCATCGCAAATTAAATTTGTAGAAATGTAACTTTTAGCACGTGACTGGATAAAATGTGATATTTTCTTTAAAAAATGCAAGGCAGAGGATTCTATGACCTTTTGCAATATTTAAATCATTAATTGAATAAATTATCTTTATTTATACAGGATTGAATTTATCAAGGATATGCATTCAAATTCCTTTCCAATGGCCAATTTGTAAAATATTATTAATAGGCATATATATTGTTTAATACTATTAATTTGATCTAAATGAAGTAAATAATGACATTTTATTTAGTTTGAGTTAAACAATGCATTTATGAATAAGGAGTTTGAGATTTCTTCATACTTTGCTCTGTGAGCCATATTTTACAAAATATTTTTATTAATATTTTAAATAAAAGTTGCTACATCAATCAGTCTTCTAAATCAATCATTAAGACGGACTGATTTATAAAATTAACGAATACTCTTAGGAAAACGTGTTCTTTTAGAACTTTCAGTCCATCATCTTAAAGAAAATATTAATTTCAGGTCAATCAATGCCCGGAGTTACTTCAAAGCTAATGAATATGTGATTCAATTGAAAATTTTAGAGCCCATTAACTCATGGCGAACCAACTGGTCGCCAAAGGCGGCTAGTATTGGAAATATTACAGAGAAAAGTTTTTAAAATGTGTCCGAATTCAAATAAATACTGTACATCTAAAGTGTTACCATTGGTAATTTATTGAACTTTAAGATGATGCAATAATAATTTTTTTATTCTGATGGTGCAATAAATATTTTTATTTTAAACAAAATTCTGAAATTTTTTAAAAAAATAAACATGACCTATAAATATTATTCATAGTTAATTATTATAGTCAGTAGTTAACTTTTTTCAACAATATATTTTTGTTGTCATAGACATCTTTCAATAAGTTTCTTGTCAAAATGTACTCACAGAAACGATTAAAAATATTTTATGAAATAAATGTATTAGGCAATAACTGATTATTATCAATTTTTATTAGAAGGAATAATTAAATATTAATTGACGTAAGCAATTATATTCAATCACATTCGATATTTCTAAATATATGTCTAAATTACATGTTGACTAACACACAATATTCACTTTTAATATTAAAACTAAGGAAAACTAAAATGACATTAAATAATTTAAACTTAATACTTATGCTATTTGTACATCGAATATGGCTAAACTAAAAAGCGTTAGATTAAATGTGTGACTTCTGTTCTTGCTGATGAATAATATTAACACACTTAGTTTCATTTTACTTAGGAGTCCGTTAATTGCCCAGGTCGTTTGAAAGGCAATAATCAATACTGCTTAAGTGAAACAAATTCCAGCTTTTAGAAGTGAAGCTTTCATTTGGAAGTTTTCGATACAGAACCATTAACTGTTAATGTATGATGCTCCTTGGAACAATTATATCAGTTAACGAGAGTATTCGTTGATGGTAAACAACTGAACGACGTTAATAGTTATTAACTGTCTTCCTAAGGGAACATCATTCAGCTGATGTTTAATCAATTAGGGGAATTACATGACATGGAGCGTGTTCAAATTCTTCTGTTGGAATTTCTGCAGATCAGGATACATCAAAACAATATAATAATAAATGAAATCAACAATAGGGAAATTTTAAGTGATAATGTAAGAACATTATTTCTGTCTTAATTAATTTAACTCATTAACCAGTTTAAACTTGTTTGAAACTATCACGAGGCTGTATCGGTGTCTCTCTCTCTCTCTCTCTATATATATATATATATATGTTAAACTACTTACCAATAAATTTTTAAACATATTAATTTACATTGAATTTTATGAAACATTATTCTTGTAAACACAAGCTGCTATTTTCTAATTTCTTAGATCATAAAACAGTTTCATTATGGATTAATCTTAGAACAGGAGTCAAATACTTCGATTTTCCCTATTTAAGAATGAATGAAATGATATTTCCCCAAGGGGGAAAAGGAAAATACCTTAATCAAAACTGATATTAAACGCGATTAAAGTTTTTGAGCATATAAAAATTAAATTATTTAATTTCTTTCTAAGAAATTATATTCTATGAAAATAGTAGCTAGGATGTCATAGCTTTAAGTAAATATTTTAAAAACGCATCGGTTGTCAAAGAGTCAAAGAAGCCTCCTCTCCAATAAAAAATAAAGCAATACTTATAAAAGAGGCCAGACTTTAAAAAAAAATGCATCTGCTTACTTTCAATAAGATACATAATAATAATGCAACAATGGTGAAAGCAGATAAAAATTGTATACGATTAAAAGATGCTGATGAATATTGCCATTTATGCTTTATTCATTGCCAACGTGATTTCGAGCTTCAATTATTCATTGCCTTCATCTATTCAAAACCTCCTAACGAAAACGAGATCATGTTCTCACATGATAAAAGAAATTAATATATATTCCCAGATAAAAATTTTGAACAAGAAAATTTACAAAATATAAAACTTAAATGCATGATTAATCTTTCGTTGATAAAGCCTTTTCTTTATAAATTAAATCAAAGAGATTGGTTTTCTTGAAATTTTCTGAAATTTTCACATTTTCCATCCCCACTCCATAATTAGTTTAACTTAGATCAACTTCCGGTTTTAAGACAATTTTGAGATGGATTTCATAATTTTGAACCGAGATCAGGATAACATTTGACCCTCTACCTCCTCTCCAAGCTTCACACCATACCATCTGGTAGGGAGGATTTAGTGTGTATCAAAACTCCATACACGACAGTTCGTCATTGGAATCAGATCACGAGCCTGAAGCCTTCCGGTATCGAAACAGATCTTACAACCAGGCCACCGCAGCTTCCGCTTACACAGCATTGTAGACTTAGAATAATGTCATGACTTGTTTGCATGTTGATAAAGGAAATATAGATATTTGGCGTGAATCAAGAATTTTTACCTTCTCGTATGCTTGGTATAGAAAAAATATAACAACTGTAAAGAAACTAGAGCACGAAATATTGACGAATCTCCTCGTTTTATGCATTTATGAGTTCGACTTATTTTCCAAAAAAAAAAAAAAAGTCTCTCTGTTTGCCTGTGACAAAGGTATCTCAAAACCACTTTGAGCTAGCTGGTTGAAATTTGATATATCGTCTTAACAACAAATTTGTAGATTTCTATCACATTTTGGATAAAACCAGTTCAAAGGAAGTTCGGCTGTTCGAATATAAATTAACACAATAATTAAAAAACGAATAGAACTAAATGAATGAAATTCTGTACACAGGTTTAACATCTAGAGTGTTGAAACCACTTACATTTTGAGACAAATTATTTGTGACTACAAACGTAGGTTTATGTCACATTTCTGTTTCCATCAGCTGAGGAAAACGTGTTTAAAACACACATACATTTTTATGAGATCTTAAAGCATGCTAGAAATTAATTGGCAAATAACCTGTAAAGGATTTCAAGATAGATTTAGTAAAAATGCTAAATCCTCGCCAAAAGTTAATATTTCGTATTATTGTATATGCAAGGCTTTCTTTGGAATGGAATGTGCATTAAGGAATATGTGAGAAGGTTTTGGGCAGACCACTCCTATTTTTTATTTAATTAATCACTTGAATATATTTGGAACATTATTCCCGATCGTCTGAAACTAAAATTTTATGCATAACTACGGTTGTAGTCAGAATTTCATTGATTTAATTAATCAAATTCATGAGTTTTTGCGTTTATGAAACAAACTGACAGTCAGTCAGCTGTGTCTCAGATTTAATTTGAAATATAATTGAAATCTATATTTTAGATTCTAAATTTGTGCGTTGAATGTTTTCTGTTTAGGTTTTCTCGTTTCGTAGTTATGGAACTCACGTGTTTTGGAACAACCAGAAAGACAAATTTCTTTGAATGGATTTCGCTCAAAATTTGATAAAACTCTAGAAATTTGTCCATGAACGAAATTTTATCAAGCATGCACAAAGGGGTTTTGAATTTTCAAGTTTACCAAGGAGACATACAGATGAACATGATGACAAACTATATGCTAATTTTCTCTTGCAGAGGTTTGAAATTTTGGAGATTCGTCACAATCTGGAGTTCCTACATTTTAATGACTACAATACTTTCTTTCTATTTTGTAAATGAGCAAGTTGGGGCATAATAAAGAAATCAATGTAGTATTCATTTATTGCTGTTGTGTTAACAAATATTAGGTTGTTCGGAAAGTAATTTAGTTTTTTCCTGACAAAGGATTTAATTGCATTTTTCGCACCCAATTTCATACTTAAACCGCAAAATCATTTTATGTTTTAAGAGCTGATATAGCAAGGCTTGAGTGTGAAAAAGTGCAGCTGATTCTTCGCAGTAGTTTTTGGATGGTGCCCTTTTAAATATGGAGAGCAATAAACAGTATTTTCGTCATTTTTTTCTTTTTTGCTATATAAAAGGTAAAAATGCTGTCAAGCCAGAAATAAATTAGCCAATATGTGTGGAGAAGATGTGTTAACAGTACATCAGTACCAGAACTGATTTGCAAAATTTTTCCTTCAAATGAGGAGGCCAAAAACCACCTCGATCAGTTTTTTTTTACAGCAAAGACCAAAACTTTTATGAGCGTGTAATCATGTTACTACCAAAAATATGGCAAAAGGTATTAGACCAGAATGGCAATTTTATAATTTAATAAATAATTTATTCATTAAACGAAAATTTCTTTTCATTTTGACAAAAAAATACGAAATGACTTTCCGAACAACCCAATATAATAATGATGAAAAATACGAATCTTTGAGCAGCAGAGATAATAACCGTGAATATTCTTCTCCCAAATATTTCATATAAATGTAAATCTTTACTTATTTTTAATTTCAAGTAAAAAACAAAAATCTAGCGTCAATTTAACGCTTACCTCTCTTTATTAGAGTAGTATTCTTCTGTATAAAAGATTGAATCTATTGTTGCAACGACTGATCACATTTCTTGGTTCGTTTTTTGGTCATCTTTAGCTTATAAATTAATCAAAATAATTGTGCTACAAAACATCTTAATTTCATCAAAATTATTCAAACTGAATATAAAAACCATTCTTTTCTTCCACATCTTCTCTTTCATTCCACTCTCCTATACATATCTATCTGTCTAATCTCACGGGAAGTGGAATCCAGTGTGGGTTACTTTTTCTGATACGTTTGTCTTCGTTTCTCTTCCTTACCGAGAAACTGATTATGGATTAGCTGAAGAATTACAGCTGAGCCCTTATACAATTAGATAGCGGTCGTTTAAGATAAGGCTATTTGGATGAAAGAAAAGAAAATATATGTCTGGCTGAAGGTAAAAAATCCGATGTGTCTCGAATTGAAATCAACAACAATCTTTTATGAAAGTAAGATAATTGATTCCCCTTTTGAGATTTCAGATAAATTACAAATAATAACATATTTAATAATAATTAATACGACGATAAATTTAAGATTCTGAAATGAAATTTGATTGAAAAATCCTACCTTAAATGTGGCCTGGAAATTCAGAGTTGCCTTTGTCAAATATTATTCTTACAATTTAAAGGTTTAAATATTATCTTCTGAAAGATATTAATTTACATATCACAAATTTTTTACATCCTTGTCCTTTAGAGTGTTATATTTATCTTAGTCAAGAATATGCATAACAATATTTGTAGTATAAAATAGAACATAAAACAGGTTTTATAGTTTTATTAATTAAATTTAAATTATCATTATAATCATAGATGAGTTAATTCAATAATATATGAAATTTAAATAGAAAACGCATATATCCTCATTGAGTGGTCTGTACAAATAAGTTTTTGTGTGCTAATAATGATGGATTTTGATATTTTTTATCGTATTTCTCATTTTTCATTGTGCCATTTTTTTCTCAATTCTTGTGATAAAGCAATCTATTACTTAAAAATTATCTTTATACAGTAAAGGCTAAGGAAAAACAAATAGCATTCACTTTAAAGAAAAACGCTGATTCCATTTTGAGATGATATTTAAAGTGGGAGAAAATCCCTCGGGGAAATAATTGTCCTTTTAGTGACTAATCAATAAAGGAGAACCCTAATAATATTGTGCTGTCGTTTGTATGTCGTATTTCCCTTTGTTATTTCTAAGATCTTCTAAATACCTTTTTAATGGGAAACAATTTGCTACTGTCTGATTTGAAGCCTTATCTTATTTTTTTCATAAAAGATATTCTATATCAATGATAGCTTGGTAGTTAACTAAAAACATAATTAACATTTAATTTTTTTAAACCCAATCAAAACAAAAATTGTCGATTTAAGGATTTTATATCAACATTGGTCATCTATTAAAATAGGAAATTTCTAGATTTTCAGGAAAATAAAATTCCACATCATTATCAATTCATATTTCTTACACGCAAATTATTCTTTGGTGATAATACAGTGGACACAAAATCTGTAATTAGAATTCATACTATACCGAGTAATATATTCAAAACTGAAAAATACCAAAAATTACTTTTAGCTTTTTCATTGAATATTCACTAAAAATATGATAATTTATCTTATTATTAGAAATGCCAAGTAACTTTACGATAATTTCGAGTGTTTCAAAAGATAATTTCTAAAAAGTTGATAATTTACTCTATTATATTAATTATTCCAGCAAAATCTTATCCTAATAAGTAACTTTCTCTACTTAAGATCATAAAATTTAACTTCCGAGAAAGGCAGACAAACCAAACTTATCATTTTTAACCAACTTTCATTAAATAACCGTAGGATAGATTAATAGAAAAGCCTGTCATTAAACGATGACACGTTTTATTTATCTTCTCTTATAAATAGGACATATTCAACTATAATAAATTCACGAACTTTTATAGCAAATAATGCCACATTATTACTAATGGAATCTCACTGTTATCTATACCTTTTACGGTATTAAAACATGCTCTAAATATACCACCTAAATCTTTACAACTTTGAAATCACTTCTAAAAGCGTTCTAATGCATTATCTCCCTAATAATACCTTCTATTGAGATACCGAGAGGAATATTTATTCGAGAATTATTGAAGCGGAATGATTGACTCTCAGAAGCAAATGCGCATTTAGAAACAATCTATCCTTTGTGATGTTTCATTGAAGGTACCTTTTCATTGTTAAAGGTTGTGATTATTTCCGCATCCTGACAGAGGGATTAAAGGAATGTTGAATAAGACCTCTGTACTCGGAGTACAGATATGGAAGTGAACAGTTTGTTTACGCTCTTTAAAGATTAGAAATCAGGTACTCAGATGGCTTTCATTTGGGATATGACTACAAAAGCGAATGCTTATAGATAAATTTAAAATGTAAAAGATATTAAATCAATTTCCTTTGATTTTAGAGTAAGTTCTGATTAATTTGAGATTTATAATAAGAATTTGGAAAATAATGCGATACTAGTTTTTTCTTTTATGCGCTTATTTAAGAACATGATTAATATGCAAAATAGCAATGGTCAGGATTTTTGCCTAAAATTTTGCTGGTTAGAGATTAGGTTTTACCAGACATTCGATGGGCACACAGATACCCGTGCAAATTACACCCATGGAGAACGAATGCTCAGTCCGATTTCTGGTCGTTGATGTTAGTTCCAATTTAAATGTTGAACATATGTACAGAATGTGCTAGATATGGCACGTGTTCCCTATAGCCCTCAAGTAGCTTCAAATTTAATGTCTTTAAAATAAATTAGTTCACGCTAAATTTTAATGTTTTTTTAAAATTTCAGGTTTCAAAATTACTATTTGCGTTTTTTTATTCCATTCAATTTTCTTTTACTAAAGAATTAAGACCCTGGGTGCAAAGTTACATTTGAGAGATGATTCTTTATGTCAGACGTGAGCATCTCTGTTATTATTATCGTTTCTTAATTTTTTTTTACTTTCTTTTTTCAGAAAGAACATAGAGTGAGTATTATATATACCAAAATATTCGAATTTCTGATCTTGGCGAAACTTTATGTTTCTGAGTCACCGAGAAATTCATTTCTGTACCCATCCATGTGAATAAGATAACTCAATTTTTTTTTGAATTAGATGGGTGAATACTGTGATAAACACTACATTTATAGATTTCAATAAAATTGAAAAGAATCATTCAGAGGTAGTCTGTCTGTTTTTGTCCTTATCTACCCTTTTATATTCATATTTCTAATCAATGTTTAGGAGAAAGTATAAGCTGTTACTGCTAATAAAAGGTAATGCTGGAGTATGTATGGTCGGTTTGTTTGTCAGACCCTCTACATGCTGTATAGTTTGTATTGCAACCACTAAATTAGCACTATTGTACTTTGGAGGATAGTAATTTCAACCTACTTACGATATTTGTAGAAATTTTAGTTAATTTAAACGAGATTTTCTCATTCTTTCATGATAATTTTTTTTAAAAAAAGATTTAACTGAATTATTTAAAATATAAAGATTTAATTGAATTTTTTTAAAGTACTTTTTAATATATCAATTTAGCTGCCATACAACTTTTGGAAATTTCAAAAAAGTAATTTTTTTTGTAGAATTTTTAACATATAAATTATTGCAATGTAATTCAGGCTACATTTGTTATTAATTGCTTAAGTTTATTCAATGCTTGAAATTTAAGATAAAAAATTATTATTATTCATTATTTGCACATTTACACGAAGAATGACAAAGCCGAATTAAATTATCATTCGATGCAATATACAATATGAAGACAAGTTTTATCAAACACTTAAATTTTCAAGCAAGCTAAGATCGCAAAAGACTTGAATCCTTTGAAAGATTCGTCCCTGCCATGAATTGAGCAGTTGTAAGGCTATTAAAATAATACGGCTTTAACAACCATACCAGTTTAAACCTTTAAAATACTTTGTGAAAGGTATCTTAAACACCAAATTACGTCTAATGGATTTAATTGAAATGAAATGCAACAAATATCCCCAGTACCAAATACAGTCGAATCCGGTTAATTGGACCAAACACTTATTCGGACCGAATCTTAAAGAACCGAAACAAATCCTATGTACATAAGCCTGATATTATTCGCTTATTTGAACCAAAATTCCGTTTAAACGGACCAAAGAACGTGGCAGGGAAGATAAAAAAAAGCCCCAAGTCGCCTGTGAACAGCAGGAGGTCCGAAAGGGAAAAGAATCAGCGAGAGGTGAGCAAGCACTTTATTTCTTAGAACGGGCAGCTCGGTAGTAAGCTCTTCAAACGTTGACTGGAATTTGATAAGAACTTATTTTATTGTGCTTCGCATGCTGAGTATCGTGTAGATCGTTTCGAAGAATTTGTTTGTAAATTTATTTTTCAATGAATAAAGTTCATAAGCAACAGTAGTTCTAGTATGTATGTTCGCCATACGCGTGTGCCGCACAATAAAGGTCATAATGGCATTTTAATATGTTACGTATTGCACGTCTTGTTTTGTAACATATGGCACGTTTGAGTTATCGGACCAGCCGGTTATTTGGACCAAAATGATCGCGTCCCGATGTGGTCCGATTAACCGGAATCGACTGTAGTATCAAAAACAGGCCGGCAAAAATAAAAATGAATGGTATCACGTAAGAAGAATAGAGCTATTACGAATTTCTTTATGCAGTAAATTGTAATAGCTTTCGCCTTGATCTACTGAAACAAATAAACAGCTGAAAATGAAATATTATAATATCGAAACACTCATATGATTGGAATAAAATCCGAGAGGATCGTTAGAAGATTTCAAGGGCCATAACTGGAGGAATATGTCAATGAGTGGTTAGATTATGTGATCAAGGTGAATATTCGATTACGGGAATAGATATTTCAATCCAAATCCGTATTTTGAGAAGGAGTAAGCTTCCAAATATTGTAGTAAAAGAAAATAAGGAGGGATAAAATACAGGGAAAAAAGATTTAGCTGATTTAGCGATGTCCGAAAACACTTAAGGGCCTTTAAAGGAACTCTTCAAAGTGCACATTTGGACATTGCAATTTGTAAGAAAGGTTGTTCATTTTCCTTAGCCGTTGTATCTTGTCTTGAAAAGTGAATTTACTAAATTGAAACTGATTACAGAATTTGGTTGCTGTAAAATCTCGATGCATCAAAACACTGGAAATAGGAAACGTGTAAAAAATCGAAATTATAGGAATTGACAATTTTCAAGTTATAGAATTAAAAACGTTTTTATATTCAATAGCTTTACAATATAACATATAACTAATAAATAAACAATAAAGAATTTTAATAAATAAGATATTCATGATACGAATTTAGTAATTTTTAATAATAAGTAAATTTAATAAGCATACAGCATTTTTAAAGCAACAGTTGCATAATTACAAACTGAAAATAAGGAATTTACATCTAATATATTGCAAGATTGTTTTAAAAAGTATACAATTTTTATTGTTTTTTTAACTGAATATTTAGATTTAGGTGGTACATTTAGAGCATATTTTAATACGGTACAGTCGATGAAACAGTTCAAAGGATAGATTATTTCAAAATGCACATTTGCCTTTGAGAGTCAATAAATACGCTTAACTAATTCTGAATTAAGTATATCCCTCAACATCTCGATAGGAGGCATTATTAAATAATACATTTGAATGCTTTTAAAAAGGATTTTAAGGGTGTAATGATTTAAATAATACATTCAGAGCGTGTTTTAATATAATCAAAGTGATAGGTAAAGAGAGGTTCCATTAGTGATAATTTCACATTATTTGTCAGTAAAATATCATGATTTACTGTTGAATTTGCTATATATGTAACAGATGTAAATTACAAGTGTCGTATTAGACCTGATGTAGGCTAAATAATGTAAACCTAAATGTAGACATGAAATTTAAAATAAACATATTTAAAATTGTAAGGTAAAGTGGCGTAAAATTGTCATAAAGTTGGATAATTTCATATGTATCAAGATACATTCATTATATCTATTTATCGCTTATTTTTGCATGATTTTAAGCAGTCAATAGCTTAAACATTCACTTTCTACAGTTTCTAATGTAGGGAAAACAAATAGCTTGCTCTTAAAGGAAAAGCATTGATTCCTTTTTGAATGACATTTAAAGCGGTAGAAAATCTCCCGAGGAAATAATTGTCCTTTTTCTGACTAATGAATAAAGAATAAAAGACTTAAAAGTTTCAAGAATCCATTACCTAGTAAAACTGCGCTGTCGGCTTGTCGTATTTATCATTCATTCTATCTTCTAAATACTTTGGTAATGTAAGACAATTTTCTGATGGCTGATTTTAGCAATGTTTAAATCCATGCCTTATTCTTTTCATATAAGATATACTTAATCAATGATAGTATGGTAGTTAATGCAAAATATAATTAACATTATATTTTGTTAAAACCGAATGAAAAACGAAAATTGTCGATTTAAGGATTTTACAATAACATTGATCATGCATTAAAATAAAAAAAAAATTCAAGATTTTGAAGAGAATAATATCGATTATTATTATCAATTTCTGCCAAACTAATAATTTTTGATAATACAGTGGACATTCAATCTGTCATTATAAGTACCATTATGTCTTTTAATATTTGCAAAATTCAAAAATAACCAAAAACAATATAATAATTTGATTTTTTCATTTGTCACCAAAAACATGATAATTTAGCTTATCGCAGGAGATATTTCAGAAACATTGCTATAATTTCGCATGTTGCCAAATATAATTGCTAAAAACTTGACAATTTACTCTAATACATTAATTAATCCAACAAAATCATAACCGAATAATCACCTTCATCTACTTGCGATCATAAAAGCTTAACTTTCGAGAAAGAGAGATTAACTAATCATTATTCATCATTTTTAACAAATTTTTCTTAAACAATCTTATGATAGCCTAATAGAAAATCCTATCATTAAAGGGCGACACTTGTAATTTACTTCTGTTATATATAGGGCAGATTCAACTGTAATTCATGATATTTTACTGGCAAATGATGTGAAATTATCCCTAATGGAACCTCTCTGTTACCTATCTCTTTGATTATATTAAAATCCTTCCTGAATGGATTATTTAAATCATTACACCCTTAAAATCCTTTTTAAAAGCATTCAAATGTATTATTTAATAATGCCTCCTATCGAGATGTTGAGGGTTATACTTAATCAAAAATTAGCGAAGTGAATTGACCGACTCTCAAAAGCAAATGCGCATTTTGAAACAACCTATCTTTTGAGCTGTTTCATCGACTGTACCGTACTAAAACATGCTCTAAATGCACCACCTAAATCTTTATAATTTTAAAATCACCTCTAAAAGCGTTATAATGTATTATCTCTCTAATAATACCTTCTATTGAGATGCTGAGAGAAATATTTATTTATTCGAGAATGAGTGAAGTGGAATGATTGACTTAAAAGCAAATACGCATTTAGAGACCATCTATCCTTTGGCATGTATTATTGAATGAGCCTTTTCATTGTTAAGGGTTGTAATTATTTCCGCATCCTAACAGAGGGATTAAAGGAATGTTCAATAAGATTTCATTAGTCCGGGTATCTATATGAAAATGAGCAGTTTGTTTACGATCTCAGATCTCTTTAAAGATTAAAAATCAGCTATTTATTCAGATGACATTCATTTGGAATTTGTTTACAAAATCGAATACTTTTACATTAATGTGGAAAGGATAGAAAATTAAATCAATTAGTTTTGACTCTATAGTAAATTAGTTATTAGTTATTAGAGTAGTTGTTGATCGTCAATGGTTTGTGCTAATAATGCTCAAGTGCATTTAGCAGTAAATACACGAGAAATTTTGGGGAGAACACCAGTTCTGTCCGTAAATCGAGTTTTTTTATGTGGGGTTTGTTACTCATGATTTCCATTACTTCCAAACTTTAATTGGATGGATTGTGGTGTTAAATCAAATGGGCAAACGTACAAATAGTCTTAAGAATAATGGGTATTGAACTAGTTAATAATTTCAAAGGATGCAGAGTTTTCTTAAGATAATTTAGGATGTTTACCTTAGTTTGTATTTTGAGGTGCTAATTTTTTTTAAATGCCATTGGTGCTTTATTATTTTGTTCTTTCTTGGTGGACTTCGCCATTTTAATCTTTATTATGGTATTTTACATTTTATATTTTATATTTTCTTTTTACACATATTGATATGCTTAGAATTAAAATAGTTTGTCGAAGTAATCTTAAATATCAAGCTATACCTAATGGATTTAAATGAAATTCAATGAAACGAGTATCACCGGTGATCGATTTGGTTCCTTAAACAAGCTCACAGAAATAAAAATGAACGATATTACATGACAAATAAAATAATGCGAATATAATTTTACTGCAGTTTGTAGTTTTACATTCCCCATGATATATGGAAACAATAAAAAATCGGGAAATGAAAATAGTGTACAACGCACCATTTTCATGATTGGAATAAAATCCGAAAGGGCCGTTAGAAGATTTCATGGACCATAACAGGAGGAATATGGCAGAGAATCGATGGATTATGAGATCAAGGTGAATATTCGTTTTCGAGAATAGATATTTCAATCGAAATCTATATTTTGAAAAGAAGTTCTCGTTCAAATAGGGTCGAAAGAGAAAATAAAAACGGATAAAATACCGAGAAAAAAAAATGAGAAATAGCAATTTGGCAATATTCGTAAATGCCTTTAAACGCATTCCTCAAAACTGTACTTTTAAACATTTCAATTTGTAACAATAATTATTCGTTTTCTTAAGCAGCTATCTTATGTCTGGTAGAGAAAATCCACTGATTTGAAACTGATGAGTTCGGAATTCGGCTGCAGTAAAATCGCGAGACATCTAAACATCGGAAAAGGAAAAGTCTAAAAAGTAGC
>JAPMOQ010015217.1:1217811-1236283 GCA_026543055.1 Argiope trifasciata | reverse complement strand
AATTAATAAGATAATTAGAATTCATTAGAATTAATAAGATAATTAGACTACATTAGAATTAATAAGATAATTAGAATTCATTAGAATTAATAAGATAGTTAGACTACATTAGAATTAATAAGATAATTAGACTACATTAGAATTAATAAGATAATTAGAATACATTAGAATTAATAAGATAATTAGAATACATTAGAATTAATAAGATAATTAGACTACATTAGAATTAATAAGATAATTAGAATACATTAGAATTAATAAGATAATTAGAATTAATAAGATAATTAGAATACATTAGAATTAATAAGATAATTAGAATTCATTAGAATTAATAAGATAATTAGAATACATTAGAATTAACAAGATAATTTGCTATAATTTTGATATAACCTTAAACGCCACGAATACCCAAATATATTCTACAGTTGCTCTTAAGGGTTTTGTGCATTGAAATACAAAACATAATACGTATTTTGTGAGTTTTTTTTTTATCCCTAATGCGGATAAAATTCTGATTTTTAATTTTTTTATCATATTTTAATTTTTAAATACACAAATAAACTAGCTGGAAGCTTTAAAATGACCTTGAAAGGTGAAATTTAAAGTATTTTAATTTTTATCAGCCGCCCCGATGGCTACTTACTACTTATACTTGTCCATGTTTAATGCTCTACAAATATATTTTATTATGGTTAGACTCCCTCTCCCTCTACCAAAAAGTTTCAGTATTCCATATTTTTTCTTTAGCTACAGCTTTGACCTTCTCTGAGTGGGTTTTATAAGACCTTTTCATATTTTAAAATGTATTTATATGAATATAATGTTTGTATATAATATGTTTTCAGTCCTATTTTTAAAATGTTTTCAATTTAGTATTATTGATTTCGATTTTTCTTGAATTTTGGGTGACCTTGTCCTGTCTTAGACAAGATACTATTTTATGTGCTTTAGTTCCTGCGCATATTTGTATTTTAATAGATTAATATTATTGAAAAGCAGATTAGTTACTTTTTTTCTTAGGGAAACTCTACTACAAGAATTTAGAATTTTTTTACAGCCATGTTTCCGAAACCTTTGCTATAATATTAAATAGAAGTAATAATAATTTTTTTTCTGCTATAAAAAGTTATACTGCCGAGAAAAAATGTTGACATTTCAATTCGATGCCTTTAAGTATTAAAGAGAAATCCAATAAAAAAAATCTTAAGCCTTATTCCTATGAATTTATTTCTGTTATCCTCGAATTAACTACATTTGGTAAAGCTAATTTCAAACTGAAAGATTAGTACAGATTTTTATTATTTCTGTTCAAATTCTGTAAAAATAGTTTTTACATAATATTTTAAACAAATCAGGGAATATAGATATTAAAACATAGGCATAATAAAAAAAAAACCCCAACAACCAAATTGGTCAGAAAGAAATCTCTGGAATTAAAAATTCCATAGAGAAACATTGCTCAACTACTCTCTCTTGATTCAACGCGACTTCGCTTTTTTAGACATAGAATAATTTAGAGGGGAAAAACAATGAAAATCCCCGTTAAATTCGAATTTCAATAGATTTTCTCCAAGATTCTCGAATACTTTGGGTCTTCATTTTTCCCCCAAACTCGAACCAGGCAGCCATGTTTGACGCCAAGGCTTCAAATCATCAGCTCAGCATCCGTTAGAGTTATTCTTATCCATTCTTATTAGAAGTCAGTTCTGCAGGGAAGTAATGTATCATTTTTCTTATAACCTTCTCCAAAACTATTGAAAATTGATAGAATGTTCAATGATTTTCTTAATAAATAAATATTCTAACAATCTAATTTTAGAAGAAATCCCCATTCTTAGTGAAGTTGTAAATCACAAGAAGTATCTATTAATAAAAACTGGCGATTAGATCAAATGATCTGCTCTATGGATTTTTTCAGTCCAGTTTTTCGCAGTTCACTGATAATACTGAAGGTTGTAACCATTATTATGCTGCAAAATAATGCAATAGAAACAAGAAATCTAATCATCATTTCCAATAAATCATAATTTTATTAATTTTATTAGAGATTTCCCAGAAGATTAAAAGAACTCCTAATTTATATTGACATCTCATTTTGAAGCAATGCTAGGATTATTTTGGGCCGGACCTCGGGATTTTGAGCCGCTGTCAGATGACGAGGACGAAGCTTCGGCTGGCACTCCATTCTCTGGCCTTCCACACCACATTAGTGGGAGAATGTTTGGTAGCGATGGATTTAAGAACATCAGACTCGTTTACTTGACCGACTTTTGACGGAATCGAGTTTCGAACTTGAAAACCTCCGTTTCAGAGGACGAGAAATCGCAACCAAGCCACCGCGGTTATTTTCCTTTCCAATTATTATAATCAACCTTTCCTAAGCATAATTCTTTAAATTACTTTTTGGGGGGTAATAAATTAACCTTATTAAAAAAGAAAAAAAAATGTAAGATTAAATATTAGAGTTGACTATATGAAGTAGTTAACATAATTTCTCGTTTTTATTTGTAAAGTGGCAAACATAATTTACCTACGAAATATGATATACCAACTAACAGTGATGGGGAATATGTGTTTGAATGTTTACTCTTAAATATAATATAATTAATTTTAAGCATATTAATAAAATGTGCTATATTTCTGTTAGAATAAAACAATGCAGGCTATAATCAGGAAAATAAACGTTAAATTAAATTACGTTTATAATTCCACTTTAAATATGTTGGCAGGACATGAAGATGTCGAGGAAAATCTGTATGTTTTGCATTTTGCTATTGAATATTTTAAACAAGGAGGAAGTTGCAATGATATTTTAAAACTGACAAATATTTTTATTTTCTAAAAAGTCAAAGTTGTTTCTTTTAAATAAATTCATTTATTTATACGAACTCTAATTTTATAAAACAATTATTGCCCATTCAGTTTTATTTATAAAGCAATAATTTTTTTAAAGTAAGTGTTAGGATTTAAAGATATACAAGAGATGTTCAAATGAAAAGATACAAAATGTCATAACAACGTAAACATATTTGTAAACGCCGTTATGGTAGAAGGTGGCAAGACATCTACGGATGCGATTATAGTCTCTAGTGTAGATCGCATTATGCGAGAGAGCCCACATGCGCCGGAGAGAGCAGAGGCTCTTATGCAGATTACCGTCCAAATACGAATACTTGTTGAATTCCTCGAGCAAAAAAGTACCATTAACACCAATATGTAATTTGAGACCCTCCGAAGACTTAGCAGATTCATCAAGAGCAAAAGACTGGGATTACACACGGAGGATGTGGTTCTGCTCCATGACAACGCAAGTCCACAGATATCAAGGGTCACACCTGCGGACTGGCGAAATTCAAGTGGGAGCAACTCTACCTTTCGCCCTATAGCCCGGACATGTCACCCTGCGATTTTCATGCGTTTGGACATGTGAAAAAGAATCTGAATGGGAAGCGCTTCAATTCCGACAGCGAATTCAAGGACACTGTGAAGTACTGGGTTTCATCACGGTCACGGAAATTTTTGAAGCATGGAATCCTTCGACCTGTTAATCAGCGTGATTGTTGTGATCATGTCTAGGGTGCATACGTTGAATAAAGTCTTCATTTATAACCAATGCATTGTTCCGTATCTTTGCTTTTAAACATCCCTTGTATTTTGTTAAATGTGAGTAACAATGATAATTTTTATAAAAATTCTGTTTCATACTTTTCCATCGACATTTTTATTGGCCTAAACCACGTAAATTTTGCTTTACTAAATTCAAAGCCCTATTTCAACTGAAAATAGATTTCAAGTTTCTCATTTTGAAGTAGATATTTGTTCCGTATTTTTAAAGTTAGGCATAAGATAAAGTTACAAACTTTTTTTTTCGAACTTTAAACTTTATTATCTTGAGACTATCGATTTTCACTAGAAAATAATGTAATAAAAACTTTCTTGTAGTGAACTCTGAATCAAAGGCGTTTGTAAACTAAGTACTTTTAAACTAAATTTTTATATACAACACTTCAAATAATCACCTTTCTCATCGTTCTAAAGAAGTCTATCTATCGAATAACAACATCAAGAAGAACAATTACTTGACATTGTACATGAACTTTATGGAGACACTACATTTGCACTGAATCTAAGTTAATTGCATTTTGGTAATCGTTCTCTAGATTTATGTGTCTTGTAAGACTGTCTAGCCTCCTACTGAATAATTGATTTTAGAAGTTAGGAAGAAAAAACCGTACACAATAGAGAAAAATAAAGATTACCAATCAATCGGAAGTTTCCTGATTTCGGCGATACATGGCAGATTTCATCGAAATTTTATATATGATTATCTTTATTTTCTTAAAAAAAAGATTTCTTATTTGAAAAAAAATGAAAATGAATCATTTCTGACATTTCTGTTCTAAAATTTTCTATGAAGATTAAAACTATTAAAATTATTTTATTAATATCCAAAAGTAAATTTTTTATTTGAAGTCAAATTATTTCCGATTTAAACTCTGTCCATGCATCATGGATATACACGTTCAAGTTTTATATAAAAAATAAAACCTTAAATGCAGTAAAGTATAGAATTCTTTAATTTTGCAGTTTTTTTTTTCAAAAAAATTGACTTGATTTGTAACTTAGTGAACATTTAAAGCGTTTAAAAATGGAATTATCACTTTTTGATGTATCAGTATTCTGGAATTTATTACAATTTAACCCACTATAACTTGATTAGATTTTACCTTTTTTGTCCCACCGAATTATCCATTCACTGATTCCACTCTAGTTGCTTTGAGAAATTCTTTTATCAAATAGGTCCAATCGTTTTACAAATATTCAGAAAAATGACAAAAGAATTCAAAGGAAAAGACACTGCTTGTTTTTAGAAATATTTGCAACATGAATTGGAGGTTTGAATGCTTTTCCAAAAACTTGAAGTTTAATATTAATTAAAAATTTATCCAAATGAGATGAATATTGAAAATAAATATTAAGTTATTCAAAATTTTATCGTTTTTATAATGAAAATTTAAATGAATGTTTTTATAATGAACTACGTAGAATTCTTAAACAGTATTTTAATTAAGAAATCTAAGAAATATTTGTTTCTATATTTGTTCTTATTGTCTAGAATTTGAATACTTAATTTTCCATGACTAATTCTTATAATTTTTTCATCATTATAATTATTTTTAATGTCGTTCTTCAATGTTAAATGTTATTTTTATTCAATATTTAATTTTAAAATAAAATCTGATAATGTTAATCGATAAACTACCATTTCGAGATGAATTTGGATTCAAATTTCGAATTTCATTTTACCTCTGTTTTGCTTTTATATTATGCAGAAAATAAGCGACAGTGCTTACACCTAAACATACTCTTATATTTATATAATCTAATATTTTATTCTGTATCTTCTGTACTTATAATTAAGAATCATGTAAATAGGAAGACAGCACAGCAATTCCCAATATGAGTGGCCTATTTCAAAATTAACCAAGAGAAGTGAAGCCTTTTAGACTCCGTAATATGATAAACAGAACCAGATATGCATTTTGGACAATGGACAATTTTGGTTGCATGCCGAAATGTGATCTACCTATTCTATACATTGAAGTTTGAAATCTATTCTACTTATTGAATTTGAGTTTGGAGTTATCGCTTTCATATGCACACAAAATAGAGACTAAAAAATGTTTCCACTTTTTGCAAATTTGGCCCAAATTGTAATATACATCTGTAATTCTGTTGATGAAAGCACATACAAGATTCCATTAAAAATTTTTTAAAATATTTTTATGGAAATCTAAGAATTTTGTATTTGCATATCAAATTTCATCCTACTAACTCATTTCGTTTTGGAGTTGTAAAGTTTATAACCAAAAGGACAAAAATATTCCAAAAATGATATTTTAGGATTACTGGATATTGGAAAGGTAAAAATCCCACAAAATCTCGAGACAAACGATTTATTTTGTATTTTATACTTCCCACACGGAGAAGTTACAATAGACAAGTTGGAAGCTTTTATTCGATTGCATTAACAAAGCAAAGGCTTAACAATGAGCTGTTTATCAAATAATTTATAGACTTAGTATGCCCAGACTGGTGACAGAAGACAAAGAACACCAACTAAATACGACCACAAGTAAATCTTCCCAAACAAAAGGGAAATTTTTGTTTATTTTCGGCCATGAACAAGCTTCCTTATCTTTGATTTATCCGACAGTCTGAGACTTTTAACCTCTAGATGCTACCCTTCTTTATATTTTTCTTCAATCAGAAAAGAAACTTCAGACTATTTAACGTTGGGACCAGTAAACAAAATGTCGTTCCTTCTCAAGTCAACGACTGAAAGTAGACTGGCAATCCATCTAAATGAAAAGTAGAGCTGTCAACACGGGTCATGTTCAATCTATTTTCTCTAAGTTTAGAATAGAATCTGTTTTTGTTCAAACATATAAAGTGATTAAGATACAAAATCGTTTGCACTCTGGGCAAATGCTGCTTCTAACATTATTTTTTTTAAATAGTTTAATTTATTGTGGTTTAAAAATAATTAATTTTGACTTCAAAATTTTTTCAACTTTATCCTCTGCTACTATTTTATTTTATATATTGCTTAATTTTATAATTAAAATTCTGACATTATACAATTTGAATAATATTGGCCTTATTTATTTATTTTTACTTATACGAAGTATACAAATGGGAACTACTACTGTTATTTTCAAAAATGCGACTTTGTGGATTTCGCGAATTTATATGTTTAGAGCTCCCTATGACTAATAAACACAGTTTTAGAGAAATATTTGCTTGAATAAAAATCCGATTACTGAAATCCGCTTTTACATGGATGTATGAAATATGATATATAAATTGTAACCTTATTAAAATTTTTCTATCAAAATTTGAATGCAATCTACTTTGAATAAATCTATTTTAAGTTGTTCGAATGCAAGTAAGCACGATAAATACAAAACTTAAATTAACAATATACAATCAAAAATGTTCTATATCTCTACAATTTTTATTTTCAATCTGTGCTAAATTTTCAACTGAATGTAGGCATCTGTAGTTAATTCCATTTACATGAATGTAATTGCAGTAACTACAAACTGTAACAAATTAAATACATAAAATTTGATATATCATTTTTTTACATTCTAGTTTTTTTTTAAAAAATTTAATTTCAATTACTTTCGAAAACAACTTAAACCAAATGCCATATGGTTTTCATGACAGACTTAGAAAATATTAAACACTAAGTGCAGGATTCTGAGGCGTTTCCCAGCAAAATTGACTAAAAAAGGTGTTATTCCAGAAAGAAATTTGCATGGCATTAATGTATAAATTGGGAAATATTCTCATTTGGAATGAATTTGTTATTTTCACAGAATTTATCATATTTTCTTTGGTGAGTGTTTAGCGATTGATTGTTAGCATGCAGATAACAGTATTCGAAAATCTAATTTCTGTATGACAGTAATTAAACTTGCAATCACAAAACAAATAATACTTATAAATGCAAAACTATATTTGTCATCACAAATATAAAATAATTTTATATATTTAGGTCAATGCGGTTTTGAAATATTGGGTTTACAGCAAAGGTTCATGAAGTGGAAATTAACTTGTTAGTTATAAAAATTTAAAGTACAAAAGCAACAACAAACTAATTTGTCATTTAATTTTTAGGGATTATATCATTTATATTTGAGAAAAAATAACTATTTTGCATTCAATATAAATAATTTCATTTTGAATTATAAAATGATTGTAATCAAAAAATAAATACCATATGAATTATTGCAACATATTCGAAAAAATTCCACTGCTTTTTAAAGAAAATACCCAAATTCGGGGGAAAAAGATATTTATAATTAATTACAAAAATTTAAATTGCAAGCTATGTCTTTCAAGACAATAGCTTTTAATCCATCTCTCTATTATTTTAATCCACTCATGAGAACGGCTAGCAAAGCAAAACTATAAAACCGAATAATTTTTAATTCTTAACCAGATTACATTAAATAAGAAAAATAAACTCCTTTCGAATATGAGAAAAAAATCAACAGGTCGTGTAAGTCCTCCAGGTTGCCTGTGATAGATACAGTTAGTCTAGACTGTCCTATGTACAATTTCTCAGATCATATGTCTGGTGATAAAGACTAGTCTGATTAATCTCCTGAGCAAAATGATTAATTTTGACTAAGCAAAGGGTTTCCATTTGTCCGAGTCTTTGAGACGCTCAATTTTGTGATAATTCAAATAGATTTTTTTCCCTTCTAAAAGCATTTTCAGAAATCGTTGGCAAAAATTTGGGACACAATTTTCTATTGTTAGAAAAGAATTTATCGTCTTCATTCTCACTTTATAAATTAATATATTATCTCAGTGAAGCAGATACAAAATTGGGCTTATTTTTATAAAATAATTCTGTAAGCCTTTTAGCTTTTGTATTTTAAGAATCTTACCGATATCTTCGAAGCAAATTTTTATTGTTTGCCTTTTTATCTATATTGTATCATAAAAATTTATCTTTGACTAAAATTTAACTGATTATTATTTGCTATTTCTTTGACTAAGATATCGGTGATTGTGTACAACTTTTCAATTAGTTTCTTAGAGAGAAAAAATTTCTTTCTTTTATTTATCAATAAATCTACGTTTTCCTTAAAATGATGCTTAGATAGAGCTTGATGAAAGGTTATTTTCAGCAGAATTACCTTCGGTATCCGATTACGCTTTTGATAAATTCTTGCAATCGGTAGTGAACTCGGAAATGAGTGTTAGTCCCTACAGCTTTCAAGCTTTTTAAGTTTCAATGAATTCTATTATTCTATATTTGCTATTTAATATTCATTTTATTAGCTAGTAAATATATCTCCTCCGATCTTGGTTTCTTTGAATCACTATATTTTAGATTTTTTCATTTAGTGCAATAATATTCAAAAATAGAATATTTAAATTTGAACTCTCATATAAATTTATACTAACGTTTCTTCTGTGTCTGACGTTCATGTTTTACAAAAACTTAATCAATAAAAGTACCATGTCATGAAAAATCTTTACCAACAAGAATATCCCTTTTGAAAGAGTCTTTAATTTCGTTCCGAAAATGAAATATTTGACAGCTCATATTTTGACACATTGCGAGAGTCTAACTTCTTTTAAAGTATCCATGATATTTGCCAATTGGATGTAAGTTTTCTGATGGCAATTTAACTTATTTCTATTACAAATTTCATGAATATTTCTATCCCCACTTCGCAAATTAAAAATCATAACTGTATTCATAAGTTGGTTCGACCAGCTAGTGGAGCAGCCTGAGGGGCAGAAGCCGGCGGAGTGTGGAGAATGACATGAATGAAGAAAACTTTCTTTGCACTTACTGATTTACTGCTTTTATCGCAACGACGTAAAGCACACCAACTTCCAATTTGAGCAAATGTGGTTCTTAATTGCCTCTGGTAATAATATACATATATTCCCCATCATTCGAAATGCCTGGTTCTTTATTGCGTTACTTAGGTAAAACTATTTATGACAGATTAGGTTACCCTCACGAATTGAGTTGCATTTTCTTTTTTAAAAACATAATTTTTAGTTAGGACTAAAATGAATGTATTAAAATCATTATCACTTTTAGTTCATCTGATAATGACAACAGAGGATTTAGAATTTGACCAAGACGATTCCATTCTGTTTTCGTCCAAAAAATCGGCCCAGGACTGGAATTATCACACTTGTCAGCCTTATAGATAGAATGTTATGTAAGTTTTTGACTGATTCATTCTTAATGATTTGATGGAAATTCTCATTAGTAATAAAAAAGGAACAAGAAGAACTCAATCTTAAACTATAGCTATACATTTTTTATAAACTTTGCGAATACAAAATAAAATTAAAAATAATAATTAAATTTAAATTAACTTTACAAATAATAAATTTAACTTAATTAACTTAAAGTTAATTAATTAAATTAAACTTAATATACAAATAATAATTAAATTTATTCATTCTCCGAATTAGTATGCTTTGAGAAGGACCTTGATCCGATGATGATATTCGGCATATCCAAAGAGTGAAAAATCAATAACGAAATTAACATCAAACAAATAATTCTAAATAAAAGGATTTACAAATTTCTGCACTTGATAAGTGATGTCTCTCACAACGAATTTGAAATATTAAAAACCAGAAAATGTTTGGCCTTCAAACACTTCATCCTTAACGTCAACTGAGGTAATCCTGAAACTTTGTCTAATATTATTTAATACATTTACTTGTATGTTATTAACTAAATTTCCATGCAGAACAATCGTTACAATAAAAACTGATAGTATTCATAGTTTCGGCTGTCTTTTGACGATAAATAAAGGGATGCGTTTTGAAAAAAAAGTATTAGAAAAGATACTATGTTTCTAGGACACAGTTTTCGATTGATTGAAATCCAAATCTGTCACAACATTACAATTGGATTCACAAAATCATGCACCGAATTTCATACAGTCACAAAAGTAAGTATGCAACTCATAGCTAAAGTGGAAAAGCTCTAGTTCTAATAAATATAAGAAAAATATTATTTTGGTGAGTGTTATTTATAGCTTCTGATTCAAGTTATGCAGTAATAAAGAATAAACCAAATCCCTATATTTTAAAAAACTTTAAGAGTAGTTTTGTTAACAACCAGTAGAAATTTATATCACAAAAGTATGTATGCACTCTGAATTTTTGACTTTTAAATAGGCTGAATGAAACTTCTCGAGTGATTTTTCGTATTTCAGTGATAAGTTGGAAGTTCTGCAACAAAGTTTGTAAGTTTGAGCTTTAAGTACATCAACATTTCACCAATGGCCCCACGTGGAAAAGAATGATCAAAAGATGTAAAGTATGTAAAAATAAAGCTCTATAAGGAAAGAAAGTCGCAAAGACAAATCGCTAAAATCATAGGCAAAAGTCCCGCAATAGTTAAAAAAATTATTAAAAATTTCCAGGCTGAGGGAAATACTCTAAACAAGCCAAGAACAGGACGACCGCCCATTTTGATGGATCGAGAAAGGCGAATAATTGTTGGAAATGTGAAAAAAATCCGAAGATTAGCGCACCAAAATTGACAATTGATGTGAAAAACAATTTTGCGAAGTCCTGCAATCCTGAAACAATTCGCCGTGTGTTGCGAAAGGCAGGCTACCATGGTCGTAGTATGCGAAGAAAACCATTTGTTAGCAAAGTGAATCGCAAAAAGAGAATAGATTTTGCAAAAGAAAATTTAAAGCAGGACAGAAACTTTTGGAATCCCGTGATTTTTTCGGATGAAAGTAAATTTAACATTCACGGGTCAGATGGACACCAAAAAGTTTGGAGGAAGTCAAATGCAGCTCTAGAACCTAAGAACATGAGAGGAACTGTAAAACACGGAAGTGGTTCAATTATGGTTTGGGGATGCATGGCAGCAACTGGAGTTGGAAATTTAGTTATAATCGATGGAATAATGAATCAATATAGTTATTTGAATATTTGGAAGAATAATCTGAGCCAAAGTGCTTCTAAATTAGGACTGGATGGATCCTTCACTTTCCAACAAGATAATGATCCCAAACATATTGCTCAGGTTGTTCGGGAAGGGCTGCTATATCACGTGCGAAAACAGTGGAAAACCCCACCACAGTCACCTGATCTTAATCCCATTGAACATTTGTGGGATTATCTCGATCGCCGAATTAGAAAGAAAGAGATCAAAACTAAGAATGATCTAAAAAAAGCCCTTTTGGAGGAGTGGCAGAAAATACCATCTTCTATCACTCAAAATATAGTAAATTCAGTGCCATCTAGATTGAAAGCTGTTATAAAGGCCAAAGGTTATCCAACAAATTACTAATTTTCTTTTCAAAAATTGTAAAATTTGCAATACTAATGCCTTTGTTTTTTGCATTTTTATGGTGTAAATTACATCCTGCTTTAAGTTAAGCTCATCGTACTAATTAAATATTTGTATTTATTGATTACTTTTTATTTTGTTACTAAGCTCGGTTTTGCTGTAATCGTTATAAATCGTTAATTTGAAAACTCTAATATTGCAGGTTTGTTTTTTCTCATAGAACTTCATCAAATACACTCTGCATACTTACTTTTGTGACTAAGTGTATAATTAAGTCATTGTGCTTTTCATTCATTATATATTTGTAAATATAGAGTACCAGTCAGTCAATTTCTTGACACGTGTGGTTCAAAATTTGATGAAAATAATAAATTTGCGAATCAAACTTCATTTATCTTGATCTTAGCCAAGGATAAAGCTGAAATGCAAGGGTAGAGAACTGTAGCTATTTTTACTAAATGGTATTGAACACTTGAGAGAAGTGTAAATTAAAGTAGGAATCGGCAGCTTGTCCTAAGCAAAGGGAAAAATCTCTAAAAAGGAAATGAGAATAAAAAATCGAATGAAATCAAAAGAAAAGCGCCTATGAAGGAAATATTTCTATTATTAGATTTGAATATTCGAAACTAAAATTTCGTAGTGATTTGTTTAGGATATTGCTATTTTCAGAAAATTTTGAATAATAGGTTCCTGCTTGATACTTCTAAAAAGATCAAAGTGTATGAATTTATTTTTTTTATCTCAACTGATGAAGATAACGTATGATTTTTATTATCAAAAACGTTATTATTTCTTCTGATATGTGATCCTACATATTTATTATTAATTAAAAAAAAATTCTTTTCAGTTTCTTGATGATTATCGCTTCTGTCGATAAAAGTGTATTGTAAGCAGCAGATAGAAAAGAAATGCAATTTTCTCTCCTCATTTATCTTTTGGAGAACTTTATTGAGAATCAGAATTGACTGCAGATATTCTAAATATTTAAACAAAAGAAAATTACTTACGTTTAAGAGCTACAAGAAAGCTTGTTAGACATGGAAAGAACACAGAAGGAGATCTATGGGGATACAAATCTGAAAAGAGAGTGTCAGATATATGTTAATTTTTGATCGTTTTATATTTAATTCAGGTTTAAAATAACCTCCCTCTTAATTTTTTATCATTTATTTTTGGGATAAAATAATCATACTTTTATCAACATAAAATTTCATTTTTGATATTTTTATACTCTGGCTTTATTAGCATGAGTTAGAAATGAGTTGTATGTTTTCCTACTATTCTTTATTACGAACTAGCCGCCTTTGACGACCAGCTGGTTCGTCATGAGTAATGGGCTCTAAAATTTTCAATTAAATCACATATTCATTAGCCTTGAAGTAACTCCGGGCATTGATTGGCCTGAAATTAATATTTTCTTTAAGATGATGGACTGGAAGTTCTAAAAGATCGCGTTTTGTTAAGAGTATTCGTTAATTTTATAAATCAGTCCGTTTTAATGATTGATTTAGAAGACTGATTGATGTAGCAACTTTTATTTAAAATATTATTAAAAATGTATTGTAAAATATGGCTCACAGAGCAAAGTATGAAGAAATCTAAAACTCATTATTCATAAATGCATTGTTTTTTATTAATTTTTTTTTAAAATTTGAACCTTCATCATAATGATGGCAACACGGTGGTAAAACTTAATTTTTTCCCTTTGACATGCTCTTGCAGATTTTATAGAAACTAACAAATTTTATAATGAAAAAAAATATATTGAATTAGATACAGATATTGCAAACGATAATAGAAATATGCCAATAAGTCGGGATTCCAATGCACATCCTATCTAAATTCGATCAGGTTTACCGTAAAGAAGATTTATGGAATTAATGATTTAAATATTGCAAACGATCATAGAATCTTTTGCTTTGCATTTATTTTTTTAGAAAATGCCACATTTTATATTTATTTTATTTTATCCAGTCACGTGTTAAAAGTTGTATTTCTTTAGATTAGATTTGCGATGAAGTTTTTTTTAATTCGAACATCCGGCTTTATTTTATTTTATCCAGTCACGTGATAAAAACATGATTAAAATATTTCTTTAAAAATTCGTTAAAAATAGAAGCTTTCATTACAAATTAAAAAAATTGATACCGTTAGAAAGCAAATTTTTTAATCTTGAAATTTATTTTAAAATCATGTTTGTCCGATAATATTTTCGGAAGTTATAGCGGAAAAACGTCGAAATTTTGCATTTCTTTAGATTTATTTTGTGACTAGCCGCCTTTGGCGACCAGCTGCTTCGTCATGAGTAAAGCGTTCTAAAATGTTCAATTAAATCACATATTCATTAGCCTTGAAGTAATTCCGGGCATTGATTGACCTGAAATTAATATGTTCTTTAAGATGACGGACGGAAAATTCTAAAAGTACACTTTTCCCTAATAATATTCTTTAATTTTATAAATCAGTCAGTTTTACCATCGGTTATGCTTTCAAAATATTAGAAAAAAAATTTCGATGATGATGCCAAAATATTAAATATGTCTTTTTAAAGAAAGCGAGAAAGGGAAAAAAGTATTAAATTAATGATACAGATATTGCAAACGATAACATAAATATGCCATTAAGTCGGGATTTCAATGCATATCCTGTCTAAATTCAATCAGGTTTACCGTAAATGAAGAAGATTTATTGAGTTAATGATATAGATATTGCAAACGATTGTAGAAACCTTTGCTTTGCATTTATTTTTTAAAGAAAATATCACATTTTATATTTATTTTATTTTATCCAGTCAGGAAATTGCATTTCTGTAGATTTATTTTGCGATGATAATTTTTTTTATTTGAACTTCCGGCATTCTTTTATTTTATCTTGTCACGTGCTAAAAAAACATGGTTAAAATATTTCTTTAAAAATTCGTTAAAAATAGATACTTAAGTTATACATTAAAACACTGATACCATTAGAAAGCTAATTTTTTAATCTTTAAATTGATGCAAAAATCATGTTTGTGCGATCATATTTTCGGAAGTTATAGCGGAAAAACGTTGAAATTTCGCTTAAATTTTAATTAATTCAAATTCTAATTAAAATTTCGAAAAAAGTGCTCCGAGGTGCACATTCCCGACCTCCAAGGTATACATGTACCACATTTGGTAGCTGTAGGTCCAACGGTCTGGCCTGTAGAGCGCCAACACACACACACACACACACACAAACACATTGAGCTTTATTATAAGTATGGAGTATAGATTAAGTTAGAATAATGTTTTTCTACTTGATTAGTTTATTTACTTAATTGCTTAGTTCTTTTACTTATTTTATCGGTTCTGCTGAGGGAAGTTTTCCGTTGTATAAGTTTAATTTTAAAAACAATAATTTTTTTTTCATTTTTTTCTTTATACAAACACATCAACTTTCTTGTTGGAATTGTTGTTGTTGTATTTTTGTGGCATAGTTTGACAGTTGGCTTTAATACCGTTATATTTTTGACATTACTATACATACTTTGGAATTCTTATATATGAAACTTTCTTCTAATTTTACATTTTAAAAGTTGCATCTAAAGGATGAAAAAAACCGGCTTTATGATTAAGATTATATATATATATATATATATATATATATATATATATATATATACATCCATTAAGACATAAATTTTGGTATAGATTTCTAATTTAAAAGTGTGCAACATCTAAAAAAAAACCTAACACTTTTGAGATTAATAATATGCTAAGTAATTTAAATTTGTTTGAAAATGTTTAATAATTTATATAAGGAAAATATTTGAGTTATATCATTAATTGTTATCTCAGTGTGGATTGTCATTTTGTGATAAACAAATGAACTTTTCAACTACCTCAAGCGATACTCATTTGTAAGTTAAAATCTACTGGTGCTTACCATGCAAGTCTTCTATATGACTGCAGTTATGAAACGGTTTATCTGAGTAAAATTAGCTATTTTAATTTGAATTGTTCATTTTATTGAAAAACTCATTTATTCGAATATTGTTTCAGATTACTACCATAATCCAGCTTTACAGAATAATCTGATAGGTAAACCATCATTTAATGCGGTACAATTACTTTCGGTTTCGCGTTTTAGTATGTCGCGGATCAATATATGGAAAAAACGAAAAATATTGATGTTGAAATTGAGATAAAAGAAGAAAAAAAAAATCAACTAGAGAATTGCATGAGGGGCTTAATCTACATTTCGAATATTAATGTAGAATTCGTTGGCTTCCAAAAAGTCAGGGAAAAAGAAATAGAAAACTGATGTACGGTATGGCAATAAAAAACTGCTTGCAAAAAAGAAGAGCTCTGTCAAAGTTAAAAGAGGAAAACACAGCTGGAAAAGAGTGGCTGAGGGTACTTCTGATAAAATACTCAGTAAAATTAGTGGAAGAAAAATAAGGAAAAAAAAATATTAAATTAAAGAAAGAAAAGATAATTCAGACAAGGACAACAGCTTTCAACTCTACCAATGCTGAAATTGCTCTTAAAAGCTTCGAATAAATACGAATAATGTATTGATATGTATACTTGTGATTGACATTGCATGTGGAATAGGAATGAAGCAAATTTAATATACCAATTAATAGTATAATCTAATGTAAAAGTACATCTTGTGCCATTTACCTCAATGCATTCAATTATAATTTAATTTTAACTAAGTTTATTGATCATTTGATTTAATTCCTTTCAATTAATCGTTTTAAATCTTCTCAGTTTTATTTTTTAAACATAATGGAGCCTAAAATTCAATGAATGTGGCATAAACCTGGACATTTGTACATGAAAAAAATTGTCAGTGTGATAAAAATGCTCATATAATGATAAAAACAATAAGCGAAAGAACAAAGGTATGCTCATTATATACAAGCAGGAGTGATATTCCAGAAATACGCTGGTATATTCTCTAAAAAATATACTTGTACATTATTAGCCATATTCCATTCACAAACAAAAGTTAAAAGAGAACCTATTAGAAACGATCTCAAGCAATTCATTGTTAGAATGATTTTAATAGATATGTATAGAAAAGCCATGTGGTGTTATAGACGGGTTTATATCGATTTATTAAAGCCAAAATGTGATACAGAACTAAATTTGAATTCATAAAATAAGGCCCCATATTTCCATTTTTTAATCATTGTGTCTCTCAGTCGTCACATCCCATGCCTGTGAAAGTGCAGATCAACAGATAGTCAATATCTTGACGAATTTCGTTTGAAATTTCATATGTATCTAAACCTAAGATTTTAAATCACTGCTCCATATTTCATTAATCTAGTTTTCATATTTTGTTGTTATGCTTTAATTGATCTAGGGCAGCTGATGAGACAACTTTCTCTAATGGATATTCAACATTTTTTAAAAAATTTTTAAATCTGAAATATTGTCTATGAACAAAGTTTGACTATTACAATACTTTCTCTTTGTCTAATTCCCGCACTAGAAAATTTAGAAAATAATTAAATCTAATTTAAATTTATTAATAAATAGTATTTGAATATATTTAAAAGTGTTTTTATATTTGCTCGTTGACTCCACCATTTGCTTAGCACAGCATAGCCAAATATGGCTAAAAACACATCAAACAATAAAAAGTACTTCAATATAGTGAAATACATATTTCAATCTCTTTTGTTGTCGGATATTTGAAGTAAACAAAACACACAATCTAAAGTTTTGACTTTTCTTCTAAATTAAAAAAAAATATTCTCTTAATATTTAGGAAAAGCAGATGTTTTCTTTTTAATTTTTTCCTAACGAATTCTAGTTATTTTCGTCAATTCATTCTATATCTTGCTCACTGCATGTTTTTTCATTTTGATGGTATTACTTTAATCTTTGAGCTTGTATTTGGAAAAAACACGCTATGTAATGTTTATTGCTTTTTCCAAATATGCAAGGGAGAACCTATTTTTATCATTTTAATTTAATAAGATTCGAGTGGCGAAAGATCCTATATAGGATAACTTCGCGCATATTGATAAAACAAAAGGAAAAAAAAAATCTAAGTAATAACGCAATGTTTCTGTTGCAAAACAAGTTTTCTTTGAGAAGTCTTATGAAAAAAAATATAATCAGACATATTTAGTTCTTTCCAGGGAAGAAAATAAAACAAACAAACAAACACAAAGGTTTAACAGTGGAAACTATATTAGATTTCAAAGAATAGACTAACATTTTAGGCTAACGGCGGATTCAGAAGTTATCGACAATAAACAAATAAATATAATCTCCCTTTTTACATTTTATCTTCAAAAATATGTAATTGCATGAATAAAATTTCAATAAAATATAGATTTCTACGAACATATCTGTTTATGTGCAAGGAAGGATATCTTGAGGTAAAATAATCGTGAATTAATAAATTACTTCTATCTATCATGAAAGAGATCCGCACAATGATGATTACAAGACAACTTAAATATTTAATGCAATGCGGTTAACATGTCGTCACAAATAAATAAGGGAAGAAAAAGAAAAGCATACTTATCAAAGATGCATTCTAGTTTGCACACGCACAACAATTCCAACGAAATCATATATATATATATATATATATATATATATATATATATAT
>JAPMOQ010015217.1:1201781-1217711 GCA_026543055.1 Argiope trifasciata | reverse complement strand
ATATATATATATATATATATATATATAATCATAATCATAAAATTATTAAAACTATCAAAACCCATTTCTTGATCAATAAAAATTTAATCGAACCAACTAGGTTGAAATCGAAATTAAAAAGCAATTCAGAATTACACGCTAAAAGTTCACAAAATTATAGGTAAATGAAAAAGAACCAATTAATGAAACAAATCCAAAATACTATAATTAAAGAATTATTTAAACGGAACAGAAAAGAACTAACCAAGGGAACGAAACCAAAACCAGAATCGAAACTAAAAATCATTACGGATTCAAACAAGTTTAAGAATCAATCAATCATTGTATTTGGGGAGCGCAAATGCAGCTACAACTAAAATACAAATGAATTTAAATTAATTAAAAAAATAAGCTAAGCAAAAAATAACACAACCGAATCAAAACAATAACCAATAGAAAAAGAATCCGGCCTGAAAACTTCGTCTAGGGCCACTTTCAAGAAAGGATTCTAAAAAAGGGATTTTTTTCTGTAAGGCATCGGAGGACAATGTTTTCAAAAGTATTGACACCTCGTGACCCGAAAATTGCGGCAAAATGAGACATACCAATTTAAACAGCAAACCATTAAAAAACATCACCAAATGAAACAAAAATATATATAAAAAGTAAAACTACATAAGAAAGTTCAACCACAATTAATAACTCAAATTAAGAAAACAAAAGTGATAAAAAACCTACCCACAACAGGAACAACAACCGTTCTTCCTTTCAAAAGTAATACTACGGTGTAAATAAAGATAAATGTAGTTTATGAGCGCCATCTATTTCACTAATATTTCATCATTTCTTTTTTTTATTAAAATATTGATATTGCAGTAGTTTTTAGAAAAATCCTTATTGTTTAAATTTTTAATAAAACTATTGGTTGCTTTTATAATATATATATAAAAGCAATATTATATATATGCATGCGGCGATAAACAAAAAACTATATCGCACTAGCTCTCTGGTGATAGCATCGTATTAAATAAATATCTAAAAATTTGCATCCAGAAGTTGCTACCGATAAAATTGAAACAAAGTTTTGACTTATTTCCAACAGTATGTATTAAAAACATTGTAATTGAAAATGTTTTTAGATGGCGTTTTCTTGGAAGATTTCATTTCTTCATAATGATGTTTCAAAATACACCATGAGCCATTTTTAAAGGATAGAATACTTTTAAGTTAATACAGTATTCACATTTGTGAATAACGATCATTTTCACAAAAGCATTTGAAATATAGGAGCCAAATTCATCAGGGAAAATGGTTCTTTTTGTATTCTCATTAATTTTTCTTCAATGATTCAAAATATTTACATTAATAAGCAAAATGGTAAACTAGGCATTTAAAAACTATAATGTATAGATTTCAGATTAAAGTGAGTAATTTTGCCACAAAAATATAGTTGACATTAACTTTTGCCATTGTTTAAAGTTCACGCCACTTTATCCGAATGATAATTACACTCCAAATGATTTAAGAATAATATATTTCTAAAAGTATACAAAAGAAGCAAAAATTATCAGTTTAAGTTACATATTTGTATTATTCATTCGTTTTAGAAATAAACTATAAAAAAATCGATCCTATGAACAGGATTCAATAGCATTCACAATTTTCTTTTGTTTACAATTTTTAAAAAAGTTATGGTGAGAATTGAGTTATAAAGCTGTATTTGGATAAAACCTTTCATGTGAATAATGTTCAACAAAATATACAGCAGAGAATTGAAGTTACAATCCAAAAGACCGAAGGACTTGCAGGGCTTTCGTTAGATTGAGATTTCTCTTGATCAAATTGTCCCCACTGTAATTGTTTGTCTCCTGATTCGGAAGAGATAGAAAAAAGGAGACATTGGAAAAAAATCTCCCTTAAAACGAAACTTTGTTCAGTTCTTCTAGAAATTTGTTATGATATGAAATATTATTAAAATATTTTCTGAATTGGAATTTATATCTTATTTTTTAAGTACAGGTTTTTATTCTTGCGCTATTTTCCAAAGTAAATTAAAAAAATTATTTCATGTTTCACTAAAACTAATTCGAATTAGAAAAAATTTAAAATTGTTAATCTCTTAGACAAGATTTAATTTTTATTAAAAAGACAAAATAACTTTGACAAATTTATTCATCTTATTACAAACCACTTTCATAATAGAATATCGCTATTTATGCATGAATCAAAATTATTATATATTTTTACTACATAATAATTAAATTTCAATTCATATCCGAAAATTATTCACCTATAAATCTAATACAATTTTATAGTAAATATTTGTCATTAATTTTTGGAATAAACAAATTGATAGTTACTGCAAGAAGTTTCAAACCAATCATCTGATGGAAATTAATTTTCCATTGATTTCATGATATACTATTCAGATGATTTAATTACTATGTTGAATAGTTTTTGATGTTTAATGCACAAAACTACATTGAATGCCTTATCAGTATCAGAAAACACTTGAAATATTAGAATAAAATTTGATGTCTTAAGGACTTGAATTAATTCTGTTCTTCTCATTTTTCTGGCAAACCGGCCTATCATTATTACCGACTTATTCATAATAAATGGCCACAAAAAGGAAACCTCAATTTTAGAGTTTAATCAGTATTATTCTAAAAAATTCTGCAAAAACTCGATCATCCTCCAAAATAAATTATTCTTATTTTCCTATATTTTGAGATCAAAAATATACGGATGAATTGAGACAAGCTAAAAAAAGGAGAAATTAAGGCATCCAAAAAAAAAAAAAAAAAAAAAAAAAAAAAAGAATTCTTCGATTATAAAACTTATATCGTGGATTGTATAATCAATATTACGTACCTTCCACTATAAAAACCTCAATGTGTAGCAACATTAACAAAACAAATTGATGTTAAAAGGTATAAAGTTTGGCACTTACCCCTCGAAAATCAGAATTAACTTCTCCCCCTGACAAAAGATTGCTCGAATGTGGATTACAGGTCTTTTATTTCGCAACTTATATTCTGTAATTGTAAATTATGGTACAAGGAGCCTGTATTATTCAATGTAACATTTAAAACGTGATGCATCAAACAGACCATTGATTTTGAAGAATGTCGTGCATAATTTGTCCTTAAATATTCAATTTCTGTTTGCTTGGTAAATAAGAAATGCGATATTATGTCACTGTGTTTACTTCAATTTTTCAATGCATGGCACGTAATTCTTCTTGATATTGAATGAAAATACATCATGTTCCTTGATAAGAGGATTAATGAATGTTTTTGATATATAAAGAAAATTCAGACAATAGTGAAATTTTTATTATATTGCCGGAATAATTTTTATTTATCTGATAGGTTGAATAGCGGAACAATTTCCAAATTTAATGATATCTACTCAAACTCCTCGTTGAATATATCTTAATATTTGAAAATGAAAAGTATTTCTTCATTTAATTACTTATTTAAAGGAATTGCTGCTGTTTTCAAGATGTCTAAATAAATGTATTTAGACATCTTGGAAGATGTATTTATATTATATATGTTGATTGCATTTTTGCTCTTTTCTTAGCTTTACGTCTAGAGTTCAAATAATTTCTGTTGCACCATTTCAAACGTAAACTAATTTATTTATTTGGATATATATACCTATAAACTAACATGCCGAAATTCGCACACTTATTAATTTATAAAATATAAATAATACGGTTATTTTTCAAATATTTAAAGCTAATTTATGTTCGATTGATTCGACTTTCGAAGCGGTAACTTTTGAGAAAATAGCTACTTTAAAAATATTTCTGATTATTCATGAAATACATAATATTAAATTTGCAAAATGAAACATTTTCACACAATTTGTCTTTCAAATATTATTATTAAATGGATTAATTTTATGTATTAAAAGGAAAATAATTACAAATATTCTTTTTATACTCTCTTTAAAAGAAAATAAGATGCCCATATGATTCTAACTTTGTTTTTGGATACTTACGTTTAATATTTAATATAAAATTTTGTTTATATTTTTGTTGTATCTACAAGAGTTCAAAAATATTTTAATGATATTTTAAAAATACTATCTTTGAAATTGGCTATTTTTTTAAAAAAATTAAAAAATTCCATTTAATTTAAATATAATGATAAACGAATGGAAAATAGTCCCAAATCAGCATTCGCTCAACTGAATGGCAATTACTTAGAATTATATAGAATGGCAAATGGATTTGCCATTCGTTCAAATTAATGCCACATATGGACATTGGATTATAATTTAAAAGAAAACATTAAAAAAATAACAATGTTCATCTAATAAAGACAAGAAGGAAAAGATTTTCTAAGCAAATAAAATATTTGTTATTTTTTCAAAAACATGGATAAATATTATTGGAACTAAGACTTCTGAAAAACCATTAAAATGAAAATTTATAGCAGGCGATTAACATTTTTTACATGGTAAAACAGAAAAGGCGATTTGTTTTCATATTTTTCAATTAATTGTCTCAAAATATTCATGAAAACTCTTCATTACTTGTAAGAAAATTACTTACATAGCAAAAGTGCTTGCGCACAAATACTAATAAAAAATTAATTTTTGGCGTCGTTTAAAAATCGTCTGAGTCAGCTGTTTTTCTTTTACTTTTATTAAAACGTTTTTGCAGACGATAACAGAAATATAAAATTGAAATATTCATAAAGAAAATAATTTTACATTAAGGATATTATATATGTAAACATTTTGATTCCTCTCAACGACGGATATATCAATTAGTTTACATTTAAATAGTGTACATCTATATCTATATCTATACTTATAATAAAGCTCAATGTGTGTGTGTGTGTGTTGGCGCTCTAAAGGCCAGACCGTTGGACCTACAGATACCAAATTTGGTACATGTATACCTTGGAGGTCCGGAATGTGCACCTCGGAGCCCTTTTTTCGAATTTTTAATTAGAATTTGAATTAATTAAAATTTAAGCGAAATTTCGACGTTTTTACGCTATAACTTCCGAAAATATTATTGCACAAAAATGATTTTTATATCAATTTAAAGATTAAAAAATTAGCTTTCTAATGGTATCAGTTTTTTTAATTTGTAATTTAAACTTCTATTTTTAATGAATTTTTAAAGAAATATTTTAACCATGTTTTTATCACGTGACTGGATAAAATAAAAGAATGCCGGAAGTTCAAAAAAAAAAAAAAAATTACCATCGCAAAATAAATCTACAGAAATGGTACTTTCAGCACGTGACTGGATAAAATAAAAGTATAAAATGTGATATTTTCTTTGAAAAATAAATGCAAAGCAATGGTTTCTACAATCGTTTGCAATATCTATATCATTAACAATAAATCTTTTTTATTTACGGTAAACTTGAATGAATTTTGAGAGGATATGCATTGAAATCCCGACTTAATGGCATATTTCTATTATCGTTTGCAATATCTGGATCATTAATTGAATACTTTTTTCCCCTTTCTCGCTTTCTTTAAAAAAACATATTTAATATTTTGGCAACATAATCGAAATTTTTTTTAATATTTTGGAAGCATAACCGATGGTTAAAACTGACTGATTTATAAAATTAAAGAATATTATTAGGAAAAGGTGTACTTTTAGAACTTTCCGTCCGTCATCTTAAAGAAAATACTAATTTCAGGTCAATCAATGACCGGAATTACTTCAAGGCTAATGAATATGGGATTTAATTGAAAATTTTAGAACGCTTTACTCATGGAGAACCAGCTGGTCGCCAAAGGCGGCTAGTTATTAATAGTTTTATTTCTCCTTTAATATGATATTAATCTATATGATGTGAACATTAATAAATAATGCTTTTTATAGGTGTACATATTTATTAATAAAGCTTTTTGTATCGGTGGACCATTTTTTAGCTTTTACTGAATTGAACTATTTGGTTTTGGAGAGGATGAGGAGAATGAGGTGCCGTTACTGCAAGAAAATGCGCTTCACCAAGAAGGATTATGTGTAAATCTTATTAAATTTTTCCCTAAGAAAAACATGCAAACTCGTGCAGCTTCGAAAACCGTGAAATAGAATGCATAAAACGGGATTTTTTGTTTGAGTATTAAAAAAATATTTTACAAAAATTTAAAATATAATTTTATGAAATCGAAAGTTTGGTTTTCGAAAGTCTGCTTCAACAACGACTGAGCATATTTCAAATTTATTTTTAATCTTCAAATTTTAAACGAAAAAAAAAATCGCAGCAGATAATGCGACAAAATTCTCTTTAATTCAAGTCTCTTTTGGCTTTTTAAGCGTGAAAAATTTATATTGGGAAATGTATTGAAGTATTTTTCTTTCTTGGTATTGGTTAGTTCTCGGGAGAGCGGGGTTCCAGATATGAGATCCAATTCCAACGACGAACCATCATGTCAGCGGGTATGATACACATTAAATTTGTCTGTGCCAAATGTATTCTCATGAGTGTATTACCGTAGTTTGTAGAGAGGATGGGTGGTTACCTTCTCCGATTTTGTCCACTTCATCTGACAATGTTCAAAATCTCAAGCTCAATCCTATAAAGCCCTCAAATTCCTTTAAAAACTGGAAGTTAATATAGCTAAACTAAACTAAAATAAAATCGTACGCAACTCAAATCTATCATATACCTGGAGCATTATTTGCTTCATAATACTGCTCTTACCATTTTTGAACAATTTTATCCTGCAGAAAGATGATACTTAGCGAGTGAAACAAATACTTTTTCAGAGTCTTTTTAGCAATGCTCCCAAAATGTTTGTTTATTGCAAACGTTATGTAAATAAGCTAGATGGTAGTTGATGTTTAGCTATTCTGCTATTAATTACAAAAAAAAATTTATATGAATCTTCTGGACAACGTTTATTATTTAAAAGTCTTTTTTATTTCTACAATTAAATCATTATAATAAACTGTATTAATAATACATTTCGATGGAATACTTTACTGCATAATTCACTTCCCCATGTTGCAAATGTAACACATGCCAGATATGCTTAACATACAACAAATATGTTAAACATATCTGAATGTAACATTTTTCTTTTACATTCCTTCAAACACTTCACTTTATTTTACATTCCTTCACTCAAATACCCTGTATTATTTTACATAAAATAATTTAGGATATTAAATATGAATGTATTTTGATTTTGATTGACCATAGGTATAACAGCTAGTTTGAATTCAAAAAGTCAATAAAACAATTTTATGGAATCTTTAATACAAAGTTATTGGATGTAGGTTCAAATTTTCAATACCATATAATCAGGTAATGAAATGTCTTATTGCGTCACACAATGAGCAAATATGTAACCATAACACTTTAAAATCAAAGTATATTATACATATTCAACGCCTTTTAACCCTGCACAGGTCACGCGGATTACAATAGTAACTTTAAGTGAGTTTTATGTTTAAAAAATAATTAAGAAGTGCCTTGTTATGTTTAAAGTTGATTAAAGAATGTTGATTAATTATTTTGGAGTTTTATTTTGATTTGAAAATGAACTTAAATTGTAATCTGCGTGATCTTTTACGTGACTTCATAGATTATAGAGCACGACAGGTGCAGGGTTAAGTAGAATGCAGATTTTCAGCATTTAGTTCCCTTAGATAAAAAAAAAGAAAGAATGGAAAGACGAATGGATATGATATTATTTTTTTTTAATAATAACCATTTAACGTTTTAAATTATTGGTTATAAAAATTATTCCATTTAAATTTTAAATTCGACCTCGTAATGAGTTATTTTAAGACCTTAACCTGTATAACTAGTTCATATATTTTTAATAAACTATTAAAAATAAAATATAATTGAATCAAGAATAAAATTAAAACTTAATAAAAATGCTCTTGTTTCAGCAAATAAAGTTTCGAAATCACAAATGTAACGTTTTAATAAAAAAAGATAATTTATTATATCACTCGTGAATAAAATAATACCTTTAGATCGGCAACAGAAAAGCTATTATTTGCATATTCAGATTGTTTTACCGAATTTCATGCTTCAAAGAATCACCTTTCTGCATCGGTGGGTTATTTTTCAGCTTTTTCGTCGCTGAAAATTTTGGATTTGAATAAGCTACAAGCTATGGTAAAAACATGTGGAATAGAATTTTAAAAAATTGGGAGCCGTCACTGCGTGAAAATGCGTTTCTTCGACCAGGATTTATATAAATGTTATTTAAATTTTCATTCAGCGGAAGCAAGCAACACGTGCAGCTCCTAAAACCGTGAAATAAGATTTGAAAAAGAGGATTTTCTATTTGAATATGGGAAGAAATAAGAAAGTGGAAAAATATAAACAAATTGTCTTATTTTAAGAAAATCCGAATTTTGCTTCCAAGAGTATATCGCTACAAAGAAAGTGCGCTATTTAAGAGTAATTATGTTTGAGCAATTTTCAAATCAATTATATTTTTTTAAAAAAATTTTATTGCGGAGGGTATGATGAAAATTCTTTTTTTCTGTGAATGCAAACTAAAAGCGGACTAAAGACTATAAAACATTTTTTCTCCTTCCTATAGAGGCATAAGTCTGTAAAATATCTTCGGAAGTACTATTTCTTTCAGCAATATCTAATTTACGAGGACTGATCCAAAAAAAAAGAAATTTACAAGCAGAAGTATTTGGAAAGTAAAAATTGCAGATGAAAATATTTTTACTCAGAGTAAAGACACGTGACGCTAGCTTTCTTCGACCGGTGGTTCGAGTACATAGTGTTAATACCTAGACCTGAAACAGCGATAGTAATGGCAAGAATTCTAGAAAACTTCTGATTTGAACGAATGAGGTCGTTAGTTGCTTTTTTATTATAATATACATATCCTTTATTATCCGAAACGCTTAGTTTTTAATTGAGATACTTGTTTAAAATTATTTACGACTTATTGAATTATCTTCACGAATTTTGTTACATTTTCTTTTTGAAATGGTAATATTTAGTTTTCGAGGAAAAGATTTATGAGGTTCCACCCTTGAAATTAAAACTTTTTGAATACTTAGTCTTGCTTTCTGTTGGTGATAAAAAGGGGGACGTTGGATCTTGCCAATATGCAATCAATGCAAGTCATGACACTATATCTATGGACCAGGAATGTGTCTCCAACGGACATTCACAGACAAGTCGTTGAAGTGCATGGGGTCGAAGCGATGAGTGCAAAACAGGGGGCGAAATGGTGTACTTTTGAAGGGGGGCAGAGAGATTGCTAGAAGCGTTTAGGTGGGAGGGCTGGAGTTACTCCCTTCCCCTATACAGCATCAATTGGGCTTCCAGTGAAAAAAAAAGATTCCTGGAAAAAAAAGAAGCAACCATCCAAAACATGGTTTTTATCAGACGGTGATGTTTAAAAAAGTGTCGAGAACTATCTCAATAACCAAGGACCTGATTATTACCAAGATTCGTTAAACAAATTGATCCAGCTTTGTGGTAAATGCTTCAGTATGTTTGGTGATTAAATAGCGAAGTGACCGTCACATGTGTCTCTTAATCATCATCTTTTGTATCCTGGGTAAATTGTTAAGAAAGCATTTTTCCTTGCCTTGTAAACTTTTTTTGAACCACCTATCATATAAAAATGAATTTTTGGTTGTGCATATCTAATGCGCTGCCGATATATAGCAATCTAATATATATCTTTAGTTCCTGGTCTCTTTGAATCAATATGTTTTAGATTTCATATTTAGTGAAAGCAATTTCAAATAACATATTAAACTCTGAAATTTAATTCTGTGTTAATTAAATTGTTCTTTCTGTGTGTCTGACGTATTGCAGGCAATTTTCAGAAGATCCCATCTTTTTAAACTCATCTGAAAATTACATCTCCATAAGTTTTTCTACCAATGAGATGGGTCTCGTACACTATTATGTTTCCTTCCAAAATTGAAATATTTGAAACTTTTAATTTAGGAGCTAGAAATTCTAGCAAAGAATGAATGATAGTAGATATCAATTAGATGGAAGTTCGCTTACGGTAATTTAGGGATTTCTACAACCAATTAAATGAATATTTCGATCATCACTTTTCAACTTAGAAACCATAACTGCAATCGGAAGTTGATTCGAACAATCATTACTGAGGTTGAAGGGTCGGCTGAGGGTGGAGCATGACATAGAAGAAAAAGTCTTTCCGTGTACCTGTTAACTTCCTACTTGTATTGAAACGATACACGAGATCCGAACTTCTGATTTGAACGAATGAGGTCATTAGTTGCTTTTTTATTACAATATACACATTCTTCGTCATCCGAAATGCCTAGTTTTTAATTGAGATGCTTGGTTAAAATTATTTACGACTTATTAAATTATCTTCACGAATTTTGTTATATTTTCTTTTTAAAATGGTAATATTTAGTTTTCGAGGAAAAGATTTATGAGGCTCCACCTTTAAAATTAAAACTTTTTGAATACTTAGTCTTGCTTTCTGTTGGTGATAAAAAAGAGGAAGTTGGATCTTGCCAATATGGCAAGTAGATAAACATGATTAACTATAGCGAAAGAATTTAATTTTTAAAAATAATTAACCATTCTGATCTGTTTTGAAACTTTTTTCGGTAAATCGTTTAATAATATATAGGAGAAAAATCTTCATCGATGTAAGAAAAGAATATTTTGTTGAGAATTTATTACTATTTACATTCATAACTATTCTTGCAAACACTTAATTTCCTTTACTAATGTGGCGGATGGAAATGGAAGAATTTAATATAACAACTGAATGGGGAAAGTGGAATGGGTGTTTAATTTAGTTTACTTATATTAACATCCTATTTGAAACAACAATGGGACTATTTGGGGATGGGACTCGCAACTCTGAATCGCAATGAGATGACGAGAACGACATCTTAGCTGCCTCCCCCCCATTCATGAGTTGGGAAGATATTTGGCTGAACTTGATTAATTTGCTAAAACTGCCATTTGTATATTCAAAAGTCAAATAATACATCTGTCCCTGAAATTTTCTCTCATATTTTCTATTAAATGTAGTTGCGTATTATTAACTGCATTACTGAAGGAAAACAATCGTTACGAAAGATTATTAGAGACGAACTTTAGCGATTCTTTTAGAGATTAATCGCTAATATGTGTTGAAAGGCAAGAAAAAAACTTTTTTCCGATTGATAAAAATCAAAATTTGATACAAAGCTATGATTGAATTCACAAAATCATTATATATCATTTTTCATATCCTTAAGTCTTCGTGCCTTTCAGTTAGAACATTTAAATGTGTTTGAAAGTATAGACAATAAACAGATAAAAATTTTGACACATGTGATTCAAAACTGAATGAAGATGTTAAAATTTTGAATCAAATTTCACTTACCTAAGTTATTATTATAATACAATAATAGCATTTATACGCATGCGAAGGAACAGACTGGCAGACGGTCAAGATGAAGACAGTTTTTTTAGTTTAGTTTAGTTATATTAACATCACGTTTTAAAGAAACATGAGGGATATTTTGGATACACAATTTCACAATTTCGAACCACGGTCAGGTGATGAGGACGACACCTGAACTGGCACCCCCCTCTCCACAACACGCCACACCAACGGGAGGACGTTTGGCCTGACAGATTTAACGTGCAAGAAACCCCCTCACACGACGGTTCTTCGGTGGAATCGAGTCTCGAACTTGAAACCCTCCGGTTCCGAAGCCGAGACCTTACCACCGAACCACCGCAGCCCAGCAAAATGCAGATTTCGTTTCAAGGATGATTCATTTTTACGCCTTAGGTGCTAAGTCCATAAACATAATCTTATCTATCGAGCTATCTTAGTTTTGAATTCATCATATTAACTTATATTCAGAGAACCGTCCAGTTATACTTCCTTTGAATAGATTCATTTAAAATTTGATAGAAATATATAAATTTAGTGTTAAGTCCTTTATCCATGATTTATGCGCCTAGCTCAAAGTATTTTTAAGTTATGGAGTTCATAGGAAGTCATTGTTCCGAAAAAGGTATTTATCGGACTAAAGTTAGTCCTAAACTAGAATATCAAACAAAATTTTGAGTTCAAATCTTTTTTGATGATTACTATACTACTTTCTTTTCCATTGTATATGAGAAAGTAAAGACATAAGAGAAACTGATGTTCAAATGTAAAGTTTCAGAACTATAGCTCTTTTTTATCAATTAACGTTGGCCCATTGAGAGAGGGAAAAAATAAAGCCGGAGTCATCGGCTTTAATAAGCAACCGCGAAAACTCTAAGAGAACAGATTGGAATAAAAATTTTAATGAAATCTAAAGAAAAGTGATAATGTTATGTTATGTTATTAAAGTCCGACAAATCCAAAATAAAATATCTCAGAGCTTTCTGTAGCTTATTTCATTCTCCGAAATTTTTGCAATGCTTTACTGACGTTTTGAGGCCTTCAAAAACATCAAAGTTTATGAATTTATTTTTACCGCAGTTGATAAAGAGAAAGTCGGGATTTATTAACTAATAAAATATTCGACAAAAATTTATTATTCTTCTAATCTTTCTCTGGTAACCGACTACGTTCGAAGTAAAAATTTTGAGAAATAAAATTTTTTAAAAACTATTTTTGGTTTTTAGATGTATTATGAATTATTAACACTATAAATACAAAAATATTATTCGAGAATATAATATTTTTTTAGAAATAGGAAAATTTGTGGTAAATTTTAAGGAAATTTAACCAAAACGGTTAACACTCTACACAAAATTGTAATGCAAAAATCCTATTTTTCTTTATACACACGTTGCAGAATATAATGATGAATGAAATGAACCAAAATCTAAGAAATATTTTGAGATGCAAAGAAATTACGGGTAAAAATATACATATATATGCATTTTTTCCATAAATTCGCAACTTAATTTTTCTAAAAACACTTATAACAGAAAAAGTATTTCACCAACAATCAAACTTTTGGTTCATTTCATTGCCCATATTATTTAAAACACACGCTGAAATTTTTATGTTAATACCTCTATAAGTTTTTGAGATATCGTGTTAATGGTGGAAAATTTTTATGAAAATTAAAATTGAAGTTCAAGACAAATTTTAGCAGAAAAATAAATTTTACTTAAAATTCCACTGTATAATATGTTAGACCTTCCTTTTCTAAGAAAAAACAAACTGTTTTGGAAAGAGAAACGTCTGAATTACAAGAAATAACCCTTTTTTAAAAAAATTGCCAATGTGGTCGAATACCCGTGTTTTCAACGTAGGCGGATACCTTAAATTGAATTGTTATTATTTCTGTGTATATGGGGTTCCACACGTTGATTATTAAATAAATAAAAAATATTTCTTTTAAGGTTCTTGTTCATTATCGCTTCCTTCGATAAACGTGCAAACATATGAAAAGTAGTAAATAAAAAACTCCCATCTTTCATTTATGGTATATCATTCGAAGAACTTGATAGATAATCATAAAAATATACGAAATATAATCAAACATGGCTCTTGTATCCAAAACCAACAGAACAACAACAACTTAAAAATGAATGATTGAAATTACTGTAAATATTTAACCAAAAAAAAACAAGTAATTGCGATTAAAATATGCAAGAAAAAATGGTAGTCGGAATGAAAAAAACATTGTTGAAAGATAAAGAAAATTTAATAGGAAGAAGGAGGATACAATTTGAAAAGAATATCAGAAATTTTATCAGAAAATATTTCAAAAAAGATATCTTTATTTTTAATTATTTTATATTCGGTTCAGGATTAAAATGAAATTTTCTATTATTTTTTTATCGTTTAATTTTTAGCGTGAAATAAAGAAACATTCAATAACACAAAATTTTAATTTCCCATATTTTTTTTCAAATGACATTAACATAAGTTCTGAATGACGGAGATATTTTCATTCTATTCTTTATTATGAAAAAAATTGAATACTATTTTTTTTCTTACTTAGCTTACTTACTAAATTGCTTAGTTGTTAATTTCCCACTTATTTTTGTAGTTTTATTTAGATAATTTTCATTAAGAATTTCTAATAAGCGTGTGTTAGTGTAAAAACCAACAGCATTTTTTTTTTATTTCGTCTTTATACGAAATGCATTTAAGTTCTTGCTGAAATATTTACTGTTCAATTTTTGTCGCTCGTTTGATGGTTGGCATTTATATCAGTATTCATTTTTAATGTTGCCATACCTGCTTTAGAATTCATATGCGAAATTATCTTCTGCACTTAAAATTTATAATCTGTTATGGTGAGTACTGGCTATATGGTAATATCAATATTATTTGTTATAAAATATGAATCTTGATTTAGGTTGGTTACTTTAAAAATACACAACATTAAAAAGTAATATGTTTGAAAAAAACATGCTTTGTTAAGTAGTCCGGATTTGACTGATAAACAATATGGGAAATATATAAATATTTATTAAAGCTGATCGTGTAGCTTGGATCACTATTCTCTAAGATTTAATTTTTAATTTTTTTAACAAGTTCTTGTTGTTCTTAGTACTTTATATTGCTCAAAGCCCATCTTTTCATTTTGATGGTATTACTTAAATATAAACGCCTGTTTTTGCAAAGAACACGCAATGTAATTCTTATTGCTATTTCCAAGTATGCAAGAGGTGATTTTTTTTCGTTTCTATGTATAGCGATGCGAGAAGCAAAAGATCCAATATACGATAACTTCACGTGTACTGATAAAAAAAAAACAAAAGAAAAACACACGCACAAAAAGCCAAGTAATATCGCTGTTACAAAACAAGTTTTCTTTTAGAAGTCTTATGAGCAAAGATATTATCAAACAGATTTATTGCTTTGCAAGAAAAAGAATGTAAAAAAAAATCAGCTCAACAGTAGACACTATATTGGATTTCCAATAAAATCCAACTAAAATCTTTGGATATTGGCGTACTTAGAAATTATCGAAATCCCACAAAAAAGTGAAATCTCTACTTCTATATTTTATTTCCCAATATATGTTATGTTATGCACAAGATATGAACATAGAAATCTACATTTTATTCACGACTGCTAATACAAAAGGAAGGATGTTTATGTATTGGCCTAACTAAATTAATAATTTCAATCTATCTGTCAAGAAAGAGATCCGCAATAACGATTACAGGATAACTTGAATATTTATTAAAATACGGTTAATATCTCGTAACCAGAGCATAAGAGAAGGACAAGAAAAATATACTTGCCAAAAGGGCACATCAGCCTGTATGCTGACAACAGTATCCAACATAAACATCATTTACAGTGAAACCTCGTTACCACAATATTTTAGGGACCAAATAAATATATTGTTGTAGAGAGGCATATTGTTATATCGAGGGCCCACATATTTTGAGCATTTAATAAGAGTTTTTTTTAATTATTATTTTTAGTTTAAGGTGCATAACGTACTACTTTTAAGTCTATATTTAGAAGAAATTAATTTGTAAAATACTAATAATAGTGGTTTAAATACTAAAAAATTAAATAAATAAGTTCAGAAAATAAGCACAGAAATATTCACATACCTGAAAACACTTTTTATTGAAAACAATCCAATATTTTTGTTTGTTTATTCATTTTTTTAACTGTTAAGTTCACCAATACCAGTTTTCGAATAAGTTGACGATTGCTTGATCGGTTTTTGAAGGTAGAAACGGAAAAGTGCTGGCGACATTTCACCGTGTGATAAGGCGTGAATAAGGGAACAATATCGCGTGAAAGAAAGAAAAGTTTAAACCAAATGTTTCGCGTAGAACTCAAAATCGTTAAAGACTATAAAACAACCTTTGAACTCACTTTTCAGACGTCACTTAACAACACCCCGCCTCCATCTCCCCCTGTTCCTCTAACAAAGGGCACTTGTTCTTTGACAAGGTGACCAGACAGGTCTAGATGTCCTTAAACCTTATCAGAATTCCAAAGCTTACTGGGAAATGAGACTAGGCATACATTTACACTTCACCCCCCCCC
>JAPMOQ010015217.1:1173549-1201681 GCA_026543055.1 Argiope trifasciata | reverse complement strand
CCCCCCCCCTCACCCACTCCAATTCCCAAAAGGGTGGTCTTCATCTGTTTTGAAATCTGAACAATAGCTATTTATTCAGGGATAAGTTGAATATCCAAGATGAGTCTTAATAGACGGAAAAAATAACAAAAGAAAACGAAAAAAAAAAGCATTTGAAAATCAAAATATTATTATAAAGGGAGAAAATAATACTGAAATTTAGATTGAAAAAAATCGTTTTACAGAGGTTTATTGTTCTAGAGAATATCGCAATATTGAGGGGAGATTAACATTAGTTTATATGCAAAATCACCGGGACCACAAAACATTATTGTAGTAGAGGGAGTTATTGTTGTATCGGGTATCGTTATAGCGAGAGTTTACTGTATATATGTGGCGATAAACAAAAATTTCACTTTCTTCAGTAATTTGAGTCATCTTATTAGAATATCATTCTAAATATTAGCTCCTTGGCGACTGCATAGAATTAGATAAAGATTCGAAGAATTTTCGTCTAGTAGATACTGCCGATAAAATAGAAGGAAAGTTTTGATTTATTCCTGATGATGATAATGATGATGTCGTGTCTGAGTTTCCATGGAAAGGGGGTGAATTAGCTTCTAAGTGAAAGACCCTGTGCATCCAGAGAGCAGAAGTCTGACTTCTTGCTCATATGAAGATGACACACACATTCGCTAGCAAAGCCCCTTTTTACAGGGAGGCACATTCATACAACTCACAGATAAACACAGAACAACAATGGCCGAACCGGGACTCGAACCCTGGAAGCCCAGATCACGAGGAAGACACGTTTCCTCTATGCCAGGACGCCGGCTGATTTATTCCTAAAAGTATATATTACAAAAATGTAAATAAAAATATTTTTAGATTGTACATATTTGGAATCCTTTCTTCCTTCATAATGATTCCTTCAAAATATACTATGTGCCATTTTTAAAGCATGAAATACAATCAAAATAGAACAGTACTCATCTTCATTGATAATGATCAAAATCATAGAAATTATTTTTGCAACATATAAACCAAATCTTTTAGAAAAATTGGTTCTTTTTTTTCATCATTTCATTTTATTTTCAGTCATACAATAAATGTAATGAATACTCAAAATAAAAAACGGTATACGAAAATGTATAGACTTCAAGATCAAAGTCGTCAGATTTGATTCAAAAAATATAGTTGAGGTTAATTGCGGTGATAATTTTAAGCCCAATTCAAAGAGATCACGATATCCGAATGATCATTGTGTTGTAATGTTTTAATAAGCCAGTAACAGCCACTAGATGTTGGTGATCTTTTTATGTGCATTAGATATGTTACGCGGCTGCAAATCGCAAGGTCGCGAGTTTGATCGGTGGCAGAATTCAATCTCCACATTTGCGCGACACAATACAATTCGCCCTATTGGTGACCTCGGACAATGAACACGCTCTTCAATCGCTATAAGGCTTGGCGCTACAACGACACGTTCCTAGATCGCTATAGCACTTATCTCCAGTGATGTAATCAGCTGCATTCAGGTATTAATCGCCAAGTAGTTCGTCAAAATTGACACGATAGATTCAGTAACAAGGTTAAATTCCCGCCAAAGATTAATATTTCTTAACTATTGTAAGCCAATTCTATGCAAGACGTTTTCCGGGATAACACCTTTATTAAAGATTATACTAGAAAGCTTTTAGAAGACCAATATTGCTGGTTAACTTACATTTATTTTATAACGACTAATCATATCTTCATTTTATTCAAAAGAATAAAAAAATTAGTTAATTTAAAAGTAGAAGTCATACCTAAAAAATGCTGTTTAAGAATAAATTTTACATACTATCATACTAATAAACAAGTAATGTATAAAAATAATTTAAATTCAATTCCTACTTATTAACCTATATTGTTTATATAAGTCATATTTTTATTTATGATCAGGCATCGCATCAATAATCTCAAAGCTTGGCGACCATTAAACAAATTGATGGCCAAACAGATATTACTTGAAAAATTATAAAACTTATTTTACTTAGAGAGGACTAATAGTAGGAATGAAAAAAAATACCATATTCTTAAAACGTTTTTTAGTAAAGAAATCAATAATAATATATTTTTTCCCTCTTAATTCAGGGAATCGAATCTCTCAAATTTGTTGAGAGAAAAAAAGTGATATGTCTCTGACCGAAACTCAGTTTAATCGAATGCTTTTAGGTCTATGAGGCTACAAAGAGACCTTAGTGACAAGATGATTCAAAACAAAAGATACCCTCTTGAGAGAAAGTGATGTAAACGCAATAAAATAGCTTTTATGGATTGATTAAACGGATTTACTTTATTAAGCAAGAATGATAGGAAGCACTAATTTTAAGTCACTGAAAAATGCATTCCACTTAAGGCTGGCATTTACTAATCGGCATCAGTTTTTTTAGCATTGATTGCTTTCTAGTGTTTTGTAGAAAAGGTTTTTGACGATTTTGTTTGTTTGGATTTTGTTTATTTTTATTTTTTACCTACTATATATTTTATAGAGAAAGTTTAGCAATAGCCAAAATATTCGAAGTCACTGTGTAAAAGAATCTTCCCATTTCAGATCTCCTTAATCCTAAAAAAATGAGTGTGGAATTATGCCTGTCTGTTCATCTGTCTGTCAAGTATAAGGATAAAATTTGTATGTGAATTTAACACATTTTTTTATTTTATTTCTGTCAAATTTTTAATGAAATCTGTTTGAAGAGAAACGATCTATCTACTGACTGAAAGCAATGGATCTCGATAGTTGTTAGAGTTGAATAAGATAAATAAAATTTCTCACATATATTTAACATATAAAGTAGATATCTATATCAAGTTTTGAACCGCGTGCAGTGAAAAGTGATTACCTATCGATTTTAATTAATCGTATTTGAGAATTATCCTTGATATCAAAATTGTTGCTCTATTTCAAATTTTGGTTCAGTGAATCGAGAAAAGACTCCAAAAAAGGCATACTCCATTTTTATCTATAAACAGCAAAACTCAGAGCACGCATGCGCAAAAATCAAAACAAAAAATCTGAGTGATCGTATGCAATCTTACGTTCTCAATTTTTGAGGGGGCTAGAGGTGATATGGCATTTATTAGATAATATGTGAAAAAAATAAAGAACACTCCCATTGATTTGTATTAATGTTAATTAGGAAAAGTGTGATAGAATTTCTAGGTGTATACATGTTTTCTAGTTTTATGCTTAATAACTACTGAGGATTTTGAGCTATGCACAATAAGTCGAACTAAATGATCTAGTTTCTAAAATTAACCGTATAAAGGGTTTCAGCTCTATTTATTTGAAAAGATACAAAATTTAATCCTGAAACGGGTGACTTATTTTTTTCCAAAAATTATATATGTGCTTTGAATAGGTGCATATTATTTAGAAAAATTATTTAAAAATATTTAATTATTCTTTTGAGAAATTTTTAAAAATTAAAATGTCTTAAAGGGCTGATTTAATGATTTAAGTATACAGACTACGTTATAATTGCTCTGACAAAAAATGACGTAATTTTTTTTACAATACAAAAATATTTTGTTATTATTTTTGATTGTAGAATTATTCATGGAACATTGTTTCAAGTGTCCATTTTCAATTTAAATTTTTACCCCTATTGGAATATTCCAATTTTTTACAAAGTTTTATCAAAGTTCAATTCAAAAAGGATTTCCAAACACTTTAAATCAATCAGATGTCCTTTAAATAAATCATATCAAGCTTCTAAACGAATATGAAAACGCGTAACCAAATGGTTATCCGATCACTATAAGGTTAAGAAAAATTTATCAAAATTTACTGGTTCTCGATTTGAAATTGTTGTTGTAATGTAGTAGTTTCCCAGTTGAAATCTAAATGAAGTCGATAATAGAGAATATTTATGCTTCCTCTTGAAAACCATTTTTGAGTTAATTTCTAAAACATAGTTTCATTTATTAGTTCAATAAATGTCAATATAGAAGCCATTTTTTTAAAAAAAGTAAAATAAAATTGATCTATAAATGATTTTTAAAAAATTTTCGTTTAAATACAAGTTTTACTGCTCGCATACAAATGATTCTTGATTGTCAGTTTTAAAAGTGCAATTGAGATAAGATGCAGTAACATTTCAGAAAGTTGTCATGGAACATTTTCACTACATGAATGCTTCGCCCCAAAATAAGCAACCGTACGACAATTTTAATTCCCTCTCAATTTTGTAAATATTATTTAAATAGACGTAGGCAGCTAAGTCCAGTATCAAACATGACATCTTATATCTGGATTTCAGAATATCGGTATTTATTTAGCCTGGAATCTTTACAAATTTAGTTTCTGGAATGACATGTTGATGAAACAAGACGGTTTGGAAACCAGGAAACAGAAGCAAAATGTCATTCATATTACGAATATGCAATTTACTCTGTAATTATTCTACTTTAGAGAGAAATAGTGATTAATAATTAAATCCGACCGTATTTTTAGTGGAAGTGGAAAAATTTTGCCTAACAAATTTATCACATTTACAGGTTGATATGAGGAATACTTCCGGCAAGAGTGATAATTTTAGCGAGATAAAGTTACTCTCATTGCCTTATACTTAGAATAGAATTCTATTATAGACTTTTTTCATTTTTTTTTCTTCCAAACATTAATTTTTTATATACCGTTTAAAGAAAGATAATTTACTGAAAAGTTCGATTCTGCATGGAATGATAATGGAATGAATTATATATTTATGAGTTCTTCTATTTAACCAAATGGGTTCAAAACTTTACCCAGATCTCCAGCTTCAATGATGGTACTTGAAACAAGATTTCATTAATGTACTTTGATTATATATTAATGTACTCGTAAATCCGTGTCAAGCAGTACACGTAAGCTATCCACATATAACACACATGTATAACAATGGGGATAAATTTATATGACATTTTTTTAACACACTGCTAATTGTCTCATACGGATAACCTCCATACCAGAAAATATTCCGTCAATAGAATGATTTGATGGAAATGGCACTGGAATTTTATTTAAGAACAAATAATTACAAAAATATTTACCGAAAATATAAACAGGCGTAGTTCAAGAATTAAAATTTTAAAAAAACCGAATTTCTATTTTGCAATAATGATAGAAACTACCAAATATAGAAAAATAAGTTATACTGTAACTTTAATTACCACAGACCTAGTACATCTCAGGCTTGTTATTATAGTGTAGTGGTTGGTGGGTTTTTAATTTAATTTTAATTCCACAAGAGCCAAAAGTAGGCTATACTGCGCCTATCATATTATAGTGTTGGGGATTAAAAGTAGCAAAAAGTTCTGACGTAAAGTAGAAAATAATTTGATTAATAGATCACTAAAATAGCAGCTATTTTAAATAGGCTAATACACATATACAAATAAACTTATTTAATAATGGGCGAATGTTAGATGGAGAGATGTTGACAGGCTATTATTTGGAGAATTATTATTTTGTGGAATCTACAATTTGATAAGAATTTATTATATCAGTTTCAAAATTGTTAATCAAGTCGTTTTATACTCGTTTTATATTGTATTCACAAATGTATAATTCTTTAAATATTTTTTTGGAAAAAAGTTGTTTAATCAAAATTTATGAATATATTTTAAAATCACAAATTTCTTTAGTTTTATTTTTTATTGAAATTACATGCATTAATTTGTATGTCATTTCAATTTTCCGATAAAAAATGAATAAAACGAAATGACCGAATAATCTTAAATCGTTAAGTGCTTTCCTTCCAGTTTTATCCCCAATGGATTCTTTGGGAAAATTCTCTCTAGGGGGAGAATTATTTACTAGAAAACTAAGAAATATCTTAGTAACAGTTTAAAAATAAAGTAATGTAAACAAAAATAAATATATTTCGGAAATTTAGCAATAAACTTTGAGACACTGTAGATAAAACTCTGAAATCAGTCTTCCTATGTGATATCATCTCCCCAACAACGAAACATCGCCTAAAGAAGTGTTTATTTAGTTACAGTTAATTATTATAAATTTCCTTATACATATCTGCATGTATATTCTTTTATATACAACAATGGAATTTTGTCGGATCATCTTAAAATCGATACGCTTGTTGTTTATTCGCCATCACTGAATAACTCAGTCTGAGTATCTGAGTCATACTGAAAGTCATTTAAACTTAAAAAAGGATTTAAATATTCAGTTAAATGTAGTTAAGTTTAATTTAAGGTACAATAAATTTAATCTATTTCCGTTAAATATTTGAATCATAATAAACAGAAATTTTTAATTTTTGTGATTGACTAATTCTTTTGAAGTAAATATCTCGGGGAAGTAATGCTTTTGTGATTATCAATTTTTTTTTCAATCGCAACAATGCTCAAAACAAGGTTATCTGACTGTTGTAAAATCACTCATTATGCCATGTGTTCCAATTGCATTCTTCTCAATTCGATATTTCTCCTCGTATGACATAATTGCATCGTTAGGGCATGCGCCAATACTTATCTAACATTCAGTATCATGAATTCTCATCTTGAGGGAAGGCTTCAGTACTCATTTTTTATCATTATTAATGAGAAAGAAGCAATAAATAGAATTTAAAACACAGTAAAATGTCACAGTTCATGTGAGAAATTTCTTAAAATATATTTCATATTAAAACTGAATTATACCTGAAGAATTATAGAAATACTGTTACATGAAGAAATTGGATATGCTACTTCAAAAAGTTATTTTAAAATATAGCTATAAGATGGAATAGTTCCGTTAGATAGCAGAAGATTATATTATAGTCCTAAGCAATATAAATTTTTTTGAAGAATAATACAGAATATTTGAAAATAAAATATTTAAGGTGACAATTCGCATTATATCCCAACAAATAATTATCAAACCATTAAACTAGAATAAAATCTCATTTGGAAAATTAACCTAAATGACGTAATTATATTTCTGGGTTTCTTTAAATTTTTTTAAAGTTTCTATTCTTGTAGTCATATTTAATAATATATTTCTGAAATAATCTCATATTTAAAAAAAAAACTTCCATTCCTTCGAGATTAAAAAATTTAAAACAGACACAGCAAGGAAATTTTGAATATCAATGCTTTATTTGGTTTTATGAAATTTCAACGACACTATCAATATAAAGCACACTTTCAAAGGATTCAGTTGAATGAATGTTGAAACCCTTTGATTGGAGCAGAATGGCGACATTCAAAGTTTCATAAATTGATCAGATTGCAAATAATTATTCTTTTAAAAATCGTAGCATGTTAATATTAGTTCAAATATTTTTGTAAAATATAACAAAACGAATTGAGAAATCGTATTAAGAGCAGATTTTTTGAATATTTTTCAACAAATCATTGATTAATTAAAGGGCAAATTTTTTTTCTGTCGTTTCAATTATTTTATCCAAATTGGAATCACACACATATCTTAAAAAGTATATAAAAATCTATTGGATTGAGATCAGATTCTAATAGTAATTTCTTGGATTCTTTGAAAAAATTTTGTGCATTCAGATGTTGATTCTTGTTACGCACCACCTAGCCCATGGTATTAAAATTTACTGTATAAACTTATTAAATGTTTTTCGTATTTAAACACCATATTAAAATTCAAAAGCTTTGATGAAGATTAATTTAGTTGTACCGAAATTATTTTCTTCCATCTTTACAAATTGAATAAAAATGCATTATTTTCACGAGCACGTATTTTTTTGCTGGAAAGAAATTCACAATGCATACATAGTTTCGTCAAATATAATGACGTAATATTCTTCATTTGATGAAAGCCGAGGAAAACGCTACAACCTATATTCTGTGTGATTTCCATACAAACCAGAAAGTGTAATCCTAGCTCCTTGAAATACAAACTGCAATTAAAACGTAATTTGACCAGAAATTTAGAATTGTGACCATACTATGATAGCATTGTATTGACTCCATGATAAAACCGCTTGAATACAATAAACAGAATAGGATTTAAGTCGTTAAAATATTAAAAAAATCATAATTTCTACCTTTTTAATCCATAAAAATATTTTGGGCACATAATATTAATATTATAACTGTAAAACAATATGTGAAAAAGAGGATTTACTATTTGAATATTACGAGAAATCGATAAGTGGAAAAATACTTTTATTAAATTCAGTATTTTCACTTATAAAGTATAGTGCAACGAAGAAAAAATACTATTTAAGAGTAATTACGCATGCATAATTTTCAATTTGATTTTGAATTTTCATGTCAGTAATTTTAAAAGAAAGATTCTACAGAAAGCAAAATGTTGATTAAAATCGCTTTTGAAAATTCAAGCTACTTTCGACTTTCACATGTTGTAAAAAAGACCCATATGCTACTTTTGACTGCCTTCAAACATTCAGATGCAGTTTAAAAAAGAACTTTATAACCAGATGTTACGTTCAATTGCCTTCAAACATCGAGATGCTGTAAAAAAATTACTTTATTATCAGATGCAGCTTTTGACTGCATTCAAACATCGATATGCTGTAAAAAGATACTTTATTATCAGATGCAGCTTTTGACTGCATTCAAACATCAAGATGCATTTGAAAAGGATGCCTTTATCACCATAAACTACTTTTGACTGTTTTCAAACATCCAGATGCAATAAAAAAGAATGAATTTATTATCAAATGCTAATTTTCACTGCCTTCAAACACCAAGATTCAGTAAAAAAAGAATGTCTTTATTATCAGATTCTACTTTCTAGCTGCTTTCAGCATTCACATGCAGTAAAAGAAAGTCTTTATCACCACATGTTACTTTCGATTGCCTGCAAAAATACCAAAATGTAATAAAAAAGAATGCCTTTATTACCAAATGCTACTTTTGACTGCCTTCAAACATCCAGCAGTGAAAAAAATGACTTTATTACCAGACGATACTTAGAATTGCCTTTGATTTCCAGCGACAATTTGAACAATTATCGTCATTAACCAGATGCTTTTAATGCTACAATTGATAAATCGTAATTCGACAGAAACTTAATCTTCAAAGTTCAAATTACTTCCTATAATCGCCAACAGCAATTTTAAATTCTTAAAAATGAAAAGAACTTTCAATTATAAAATATTTTTTTAAAATTCGAATAAAATAAATCTTTATTATTCTTAACAATATCTAAGGGATTTTAGATCCTGAGCAAATTAAAAATTCCCAATATCGAATTCCCACTCCTATCAAATATCTTTTCTTTAACCTAAACTATCGCCACTTGCTTAAAAATCTAATTCCAGTTCCCAAAGAGGAATTGACTCTAAAGTCCTCGGCTTCTTAATTTGGGTTAAATTGAGAGTTTAATGAAAGAACGCGTTCAGAATAAAAGTGAACGCATACGCAACAGAAAAAGAAATAAATTCCCAGTCGGAGATGTGGGTTTACTTTCAATCTAATAAATTTAAAAATTAAAGTGGGTGTGATCTGTTAATGTAAGAGAAAAAGCTGAGTAATAAAAAGATGCTTTTCTTATTACAAAGTATTTTGTATTTTTTTTAATGAATTTTGTTACAATATATTAAGTATTGGTTTGAAAAGAAAGGAAAATAATTTTTTCGGTTAGTAATACGAAACAACATAAGTAAATATTTAAATTTTAATTAAAAAATTTTCTAATCTAAATTTTTTATTTATTAGTATTATTATCTTGAGAGTTTTTGCTAAAAAGCCATAAAATATTGATTATAAATCTTGATTTCTAAAACTATATAAAAATATGGAAGTATGTAAAATATAAAATTATATAAAATATAATTATATAAAAATATAAAATTATATAAATATATTTTTAAGTATATAAAAGTTTCTAAAAGATTTAACACAATTCGAATTGGGGAAAAATGAAAATTAATGCCATTTGAATCTTAAATAAAGGTTTTTTTTCACATATCAGTACTGTATCTGATATAAAATTCTGAAATTTGTAAAGATATTTTTAGCAAAAAAGTATGGAAACATCATATTCCTACATTATTTCTTTTATATATATAATAAACAGTTATATGTGATAATCTTTTAATTTATAATCTGAAAAATACCACTCAAAATTTGACGTAATATGTAGGCTAAATAATTATAGGGTACAGTGGTGGCCAAAATTGTGGACACTTTTGAAAATCATTATGTTTTCTAAAATATGTATGCTTAGAGAAAACGTTACATTTCACAAAAAGTTTTCAAAATTTTAATTCGCATATCAGTTTAAGAAATCCAAATACGTTAAAATATCTGGTTATCGATCCCCTTGGCGTTTGTTGTTATTGTTATTTCTTGTAGCTCAGATTTTGATATTTGAAAAATAGTTTATCGTTTCTAGGAAAAGGGAGGTCTGACCTATTATCCAGGGTCACAAAATTTTTCAGTTAAAATTAGTCTTTAACATCCATTTTCTTAAAACTTTAATTTACATTAAATATGATATCTCAAAATATTATAGCGATATCTACATAAAAATTTCAGCGTATGTTTTAAATTATATTGGCAATGAAATGAATCAAATGTTTTATTATTGGTGAAATACTTTTTCATTTATAAGTGTTTTTAGAAAAAAGAAGTTGCTAATTTATGGGAACAATGCATATATACGTATATTTTTACCCATAACTTCTTAGTATATCAAACCTTTTCTTAGATTTTGACTCATTCCATTAATTATTATATTCTATAACTTGTGTACAAAGAAAAATAGAATTTCTGTATTACAATTTTGTCTAGAATGCTAACCGTTTTGGTTAAATTTCATTAAAACACTACACATTTTCCTATTTCTCAAAATATATTATATTTTCAAATAATTTTGTTGCATTTATAATATATTGTGTCATAATGGACAATATACATAAAAACAATTGTTTTAAATAGTTTTAAAAAAATCCAATTTCCAAAATATTTAATTCGAACGTAGTAAGATACCTTAAAGAGAATTTAAAACTGATTTCAATATAAAATGAAAAATTCAAATATTTGCAAAGAAATGTTATTCTTATTTTAATCGTAATAAGAAACACAGTGATAAAGTAGATCACAATTTCTCTTACTTGACAAATCACTATTACTTTTCTGGGAACAAATCAATTATTATTAACTGATAGCAGAAGCTGACATTATGTTTGAATTTGGAAGAAGTCATTATTGGGCTTTTTCTTGTTGAAAGAAGGCTGTTTTTTATGTAATTAAATTGCAAGTTAGAAGTAAATATTTCCAATATTTAGTCAAGAAGCAATGACCTGAAACAAAAGAATATATTGGGCACCTATAAAGACAAATAAGATTATTGTATTACATGAATGTGGTCTTTCTTATGCTGAAATTGCAATTCTGATGGGTGGTTTAGTGACTATATCCGGAATCCTGAAATTTTGTTTACGAAATCAAGAGACAAACTCAATAAAGAAAGCACGAAAAGGCTGAAAAAGGAGAAAAAAAAATCTGGTTATACCAGAAAATAAAAAGAACCTGTTTCCATAAACAAAGATTGTCAGCCGTAGTCTTTTAAATAATATTGGCATTTATTTCAGTTCCAGAATAATACAAAGAATATTATTAGATTTTGAACTAAAAGATAGAATTAAATGAAAAAATATCTCAATTTACAGCAGTATAAAAAGATTACAGTGGGCAAAGGAGCGTATTCATTGGACATATGATCAGTGGTCGCAAGTTATAAGGAGTGATAAAACAAACATTGTTATTCGGATGGAAAAAAAGGGGAAGATATATAATAGGCGAAGAACTACATTCTGACTGCATGAAGCTACTATGAAGAACTCATTTAGTGTTATGACTTGGTAATGCATCAAACGATATTGGTCCCCTTCATATGTATGAAAATACACTGAAACTATTTTGGAACTAAAACTTATACCTTCCATGATTAATTCCTTTCCCCAATTGCGCATTTATTTTATAGCAGGATTCGTCTCCTTGCTACACAGAAAAAAAATCCGAAGAGTATTTAGTACAAAGAGTACTGAATTTTATCATGTCTAGAAATAAACCTGATCTTAAAATTATTAAGATATTACGGTACCATTCAAAAATTCTTGTACATATGAATTGTACATCAAATTAAAGAGAATTAATTGAGACTATAATTGCTCCCGGATATTATGCAATAGCGAGTTTAAAATTCTCATCAGCTCAGTGAAACATCGGTGTTAGGTTGTAATAAAAAAATAAAGGGTCCCCCTACTAAGTACTGGTAACTCACTACTGTCATCTATATCTAATGTACTTCTATAAATATTGCCACTCAACTGTTTTTATATTGCAAATATTTTACATTTGCTTTTTGTATAGAAACCAGGGTTAAATTCTCTTTAAAATGATATATAAATCATTGCATTTTGTGGAACCTTAAATTTTCTATAAGCATGCAAATTTAAAAAACAACGATTTTGAAACGTTTCCACAATTTTGGCGACCATTGTATTAGTTTATTTTTTTAAAAAAATTTGAAATGATTAAACTATATTTCTCTAAAAACATAGAATAAAATTTATTTTCCATGCATTAATAGAAATATAAAATTATTTAAAAATTAATTTTGATACTTTTAATATTAATCCATTTGAGTATCAAAGAAAAGATAGAAAATAAGCTATTTTGAGAAAAGGAAAAAATGTTTATTCTATTAGATTTTTCCCCAAAACTAGAGAATACCTGTGCTATCTCTGCAGATACTAATGGTTCTCCAGCGTCTCAGTTTCCATTAGAATTCTCTTAAAAACCTAGCAATTCGAACCTAGAAAGTGTTAGAAACTGAATTTTGATCCGAGAATCACCTACAACTTAAATGAAGCAAGTCGAAACATCTGGAGAAACAACGGCGAAATCTACAATTGGCAGCGGTAGAAGCGCACTGAACAGTCCCTGATGATCCCAGTTGATGACCAAATTCGTCCAATATTACCTTTCCAAGTACAAATCTTAACAGAAGAAGTTTTAAAACATCACCTAAAACTGGTTTCTAATTTCAGTTAACCAAAAGACGAAAATAAATGTACATTTACTGAGATGTACTTCTTTCAGATTTTACAACACAATAAAAGACTTAAAAGGGATTGGTTACATCATATAATCTATTGAAAAAACAAATGTTTATTATTTTTGTTGCAAAACTTTGAATGATTTTAGAAATAAAAAACTGAGTAGTTCTGAATTTTATAAATGGGACTACAAAAGTGGGCTATTAAAACTTCCCGCAAAAAGCAAAATGCATTTCAAGGTCTACATCTTGAATTACATTTATAAAAGCAATTTGAAAAGAATAAAAATTTTAACATGGAATTTCAAAATGTATTATAAAAATAAACTAAATATTGGTGCGATGTTTTCGTAAGAATTATTTAGTGCTTCAAATTTTTGTTGAAAGCAATGCTGTCTTTTTTCAATGAAGCAATAAATTATTCAAAACAAATAGTGATAATTTCATAAAATTCAAAATATGAATGCAAATTTTTCAATATCACATTTATATATATTATTAGAGCAGATTAAAAAACTTCTGTTTATCCTGAGCAGAAAAAAAAAACAAAAAAAAACTAAAAATGCATAAATTAAGTTATTAGAGGATAATATAAAATTTTTTAAACACAGACAAATTTGCAAAATATTTTCCATTTTATTTGATTATTATCATGATGCTAGCCATCATAATCAAATCTTAGTTTAATTTAGATGATTTAATTCAGAAAATACAAAAATGAGTATAGAAGAAATGATTTTTTTAGTATTTTGTCGAGTGACATATATGACCGGAGAGGGTAGATTTTGTAATTAATGATTGCAAAAGAAAATGGTTCAGACAGTTAGTTATTTATACGTTTAAAGAGATAACAGAGGTTCAGTATGAGTGGCAAAACATTGGCGTGCAGAGAGTTTTGAATATCAACCCTAAAGCATTATGTTATTTTTTGCATTTTGTTGTAATAAAATTTTGAACTTTATCATGAGCCGTGCAACAAATAACAAATTACTCTGTGAATAAATTTCTTAGACTGTTCAAGAGATTGAGATGTGTTTTTTTCGCTTGAACTAACCTCAGATCTGTTTTAGAAAAGTAGTGTGAAATTTTATATTTAAGCCTTTGTTAGATATGAGACGGAAGAGGCAGCAGCATGAAATAAATTCAAAGAAATAATCGAAAACTATTTGAAAACAACACACAAAATATGGCTACATTTGTAAGAAAAAATCTAAAATTTAATTTTAGGTGCATGGCAGAGTGGGGTTCAGATTATGAAATAAAATTAATGTTGTGGCCAATATTCTTGAAATTAAAATTTTTTATATTTCTCAGGCTTTTATTAATCTAAATAAATTAAACTGTTTTCTGAAAGAATATGGATCTAATGATGATTTCAATGATAATCAGCAGGTCGTGTTAGTCCTCCAGGTTTTCACAACTTGTGAGCTTTGAAATATTAGTACACAGTCAATGGAATAATAACGGCGCAAGTCAAGACAGGGATTATACGTCTCTATTCTTACCAAGTACAATTAGGGCTATTTTTACACTAAAAGAAGATTTTACATGTGAAGAGATACCTTTTATATTTCCTTTGCCTTTTTTATAGTCAGTTTATATTATCTCTCTCTCTCCATGTGTGTGTGTGTATATATATAAACTAATCATGCAAGAACACCAAATTGTTCTTATTTCAGCGACATACTACAGTAACAGATTTCAATTTCTTTTCGATATTATATGTTAACCGAAACATATTTTAAGATTTAAATTCATACAAATAAATCAACTGAACGTTTAAAAATATCCTTGTAAAATGACCTAGAAACTTCTTTGCTCGACTGCCTCCCTTGTGGCTACATTGCAGTAATACGAGATTATGTTTAATGCTTCACAAATGAATTTTATTATGGCTAGACCTCTACAGGAAGTTTGAATTGGTAATATTTTAGGTTTAGTTGCAATTTTGACCTTCTGTTTGGAGTTTTAACGGCATTTTTATATTTAATTTAATTTTTATGCCTTTTGGCATGGTATGTGTATGATATTTACAGTCAGTTTTCAATGTGTTTAAAATTTTATATGAGTTTAGATTTGCGTTCTGGTCTGTTTCGAATTCCAGTTCACCTTGTTGTCTCTTGTCACCCAAGATTCTATTTTTATATGTTTTATTCCTTCCGGGGATTTACGTTTTAAGATATATTTATTATTGAAAAAAATACTTATATTCGTCTCTACTATAATAGTGTTTTTATTGAGAAATTTACATCTAGTATGATTTTATTCCAATAGTCCCGAAATTATTGCTATAGAATCATAGGTTGTACTAAATATTCTTAAAATATGAATATATTTTAAGAATATTTCCAAGTTATATGTAGCTTCCAAATATCAAGTGGACCAGCTTTAAATTTCTGTGTTAGCAATTAACTACTATTTTTATTTTTATTGACAAACGTAACTTGTACATAAATAAAATTAAAACCATTGAAGGCTTTTTTTAAGCAAGAACAACAATGTAAGGGTTATTTTTAGAGCTATGCTACAGAAAAAAAAAATAACGTTTTGATTCATTTTTTATAAATTAAGAATCCAACCAGAAATTTAATCTTCTAAATTAGAGTTCGAATTTAACTCTTTTCAATTACAACTCGTAATTACTGTGAATGAATTCCCAGAATAATAAAGGAAGTGTCATTTTTTTCAGTATATGACAGCAATTTTGAAATCCAGATGTGGAGATTAATGAAATTAAGATTAATCAGGCTTTTTCTTCTTGCATATAGCAGAGCCCCTCCTGCCCCCACTGAACGTAGCAGTATGGACAGGATTAGATTAACAAGGCTGTATAAAATTGAATAACATTAGTTTACACTTTTAAATGCATAAAACATTGATTCATGGGATTTGAAGCAAATTATGTAAAAAAGTAATTCAGTTCTTAACTCAGCAAAACATAAAATTACGATTAAGATTAATACTTCATTACTCAGTGTAGCCTTTGTAATCGTGAATAGACAACTAATTTCTAAATTTTAAGAGAATAGTTTATACTTTCAAATAATAAAGCGTCTCAATTGAAGAGCACAATTATTCTTTAGCTAAATAATTGAGTCATTCTAATGCTGAACAAATTACAAAAAATAAATTTTAATAGGGTTTCCTTGAATTGTGTTTGCCGTATTTAGTTAAATATTTTGATACGCTAAAAATGCATTTTTTAAAATGATCCTTTTTTCTATTGTAATTAACTGAGTTATAAAAAATGAATATCCTTCTTTTAAATGATTTTAACGCCTTATTTCCGTTATCTCAAGAATGATCTTAAGTGATCTCATAGAAATTTAAATTGGATTGAGAAGTCTTGGAAGCTGAACGAAATACGGCGATGGTCGACCGAGAAGACCTACATAGAGAAGTCCTGAACGGAGGACTGCTGTGTGGCATATTCTGAAAACGCCTGTGTCGTAGCCCGTTGTATCGTCGTCGGGAACGGAGCTGTCCTGAACTGAGGAGTAGACCCATTGTGTGAAGAAGTGAGTCAGCAGAGAAGGGAAGAAGAGACAGAGGAATAGTTTCAGCCTGTTCCGGAGAGACCTACGTGAGTGTACACAGAATTCCTTAAAGATTACCTCTCCTGCTGAATCCTGTCAGACCTTTTTGTGAGCTCTGGGTGTTGTCACTACGGAATTTCTGCCTGTGGACTACTGCTGCTATTGTGGGATACTATCTGCAGGGTGCTGTCCTGTGTGTTCGTCTCGGCTGTAAATAAACGTCTATGTTGTGTCTTCCACTAACGGACTGATCATTTTGTGTTCATCTCTTCTCACACCGTACACACCCACTATACGACTAAAAAGAACCCAACGGATTAGGATAGAAAAATTAGTAACAATATCTTTGATTGCTCAATCGTAAGTACGTATTACTTCATTTTAAGCATATTAAAATAATTCGAGGAAATGCTTTAGGATCAAACAATGGATCTCCTAAACATGAAAGTAAATATTTTTTTAATTGCCTACCGAACTCCTTGAATTTAATGTCACGACCTCACAAAATTGAGCATAAGCTGAGTACTTGTTTTTTTATATTCCACTGAATATTTAAAACAGGAAAAATGCAGTAATATTTAATGTATCTTAATCATTTTTTAAATCTGTTAATTGTTCCTTGAGACAAATTTGTTTATTTATTGAAATCCCCCGATTTTACTTATAAAGTAAAAACTTTTTTACTTTATCTTGTACATATTATAGAGAAAGTGTAGTAATCTACAAAAAAATGCTCTAACTCGAGATTTTGATGAATCACCACGCTTTAGATCTCCCTGAATTAAAAAAAAATACTTTCTGGAAAATATCCTCTGATCTGCGATAAAGATAATTCAAAAATGGTTTGAGCTAGATGGGGGGAATTTGGTATACGGTCTTAACAACAATCGTAGAACGTTTTTGTCGAATTTCGAGGAAAATATGTTTAAAGTAAGACAGGTTGTTCAAATATAAGTTAGAATGTCAAACAAGACGAAGAGATAGAGATAGGTAAAGTTCGCTTCACAGATTTAACATTTATGCTATAGATATCCATCAAATTAGAGCCAAATCCAAGAAGATGTTGAATCTAAGTCAGCTTGTAATTTCAGAAACATGTAATAGTCATAATTCAAAGGCGCAATGTTCTTAAAAACACGAAACATGACATGAGAATTTTTAGCTAGAAGTAGAGTTTTTTTATTTTAATCCGTAGAGAAAAGCTTGCCTAAAATATAAATTCGAATTTGTGTACTTTTAATCGGGGAATAAATCACCAAATACGATAAGATAGATTCAATAAAATTGCCAAATTCATGCCAAAGCTTAGTAAGCTTATTATTATTTACTATTATATGTCAGTTCCATGCAATGCGTTCTCTGGACCAACTCTTTCATCAGGCATTTTGCGATAAAGTTCTGAGGAGACAATAATCTCTTGCTTAACTATACCTTAGGAAACAAAGGCATATTCTACGAAATATAATTAAATAATTCTGAAGGATTTTATAAAAATTCTGTTTCGTAGTTTTCCACAGTCATTTTTTTTGACCCAAACAACGTAACTTTTCTAAATTTCAAACGACATTTCAACAAGCGGATTTCAAGTTTCTCGTTTGGAAGCAAGCTTTTGTATCAAATATCTAGAGACAGATATAAAATAAAGTTTTAAATGACTTTTTGAACAGTAAAGTTCATCAATTTGAGATAATATATTTTTACTAGAATGTAATGTAATAAAAAGAATACTACTAACGTGCTCTTGTAGGGAACAGTACATCAACATTAAAATAAGTACTTTTAAATTAACTTTTTGTATACAATATAACAAGCAATCGACTTTCTTATTGTTTCAAAGAAGTATATCTTTCAAGTGAGACATCAAGAATAACAATTATTTGACACTGTGCATGAACTTTATGGAGACACTACATTTGCACCGAAACTAAGTTAATGGTTTTTAGGTAATCGTTCTTTAGATTTATATGTCTTGTAAGACTGTCTAGACTCCTACTGAATAATTGATTTTAGAAGTAGGAGGAAAAATCTTATACAATAGCGAAAAAATAAAGATTTAAAATTACATACATCGCTCAGATGTTTCTCACTTTCTTCGAAACATGGTAGATTGTCTAGAAATTTTATTTTTGGAATAATTTAATTACTTTTAAAAAATGTTTTCGTAAGAAAAAAAATGTATTAAAAATTTTGAGAAAAAACAGAATTTTGAAAGACAAAGTTAAAAGAAATTTTTCTGACTTAAAACACAAAACTAATCTCACATCTAAAATTAAAATGATAATATTGATTTTATTAAGGTATAAAATGAAATGTTTCTTTATTAATAAAAATATTTTGATTTTCTGTTTTTGTATCTACATGTTTAAGCATTGCAAACAATAAAAACTTAAATGCTATATAGTATAGAATTTTTTAATTTAACAGCTTAAAAAAAATGCCAGTTCGTTAACTTATCTAAAATTTCATGTTTCTAAAATTAGAATTTTGAAATCGTTATTTGCTACTTTTCAGACGCAGCAACATTCTAAAATCTATTACAATTATAAATCCCAAATGGCTTGATCTTTGAATTGATGAGATTGTCCCTTTTTTGTCCAACTGCTTTATCCATACCCTGATTTCACATTAACTGATTATGAAATCCTTCCCTCTTTGAAGGAATTTGAGCAAATACAATCATTCTTCACAACTCAGAATAATGACAAAGGAGTTCAAAGAAAAAGAACGTGTGCCGAAACATTATTTACAATGGAATTGAGGGATTTTAAAAGAAAAGTGAGATTTTGCTCCCATCGTTGGGACCAATTTGTTATTCGTTGAATGTTTTCCCTAAAACATCAAGCTATCCAAAAGTTATTTAAATTAAACATATATTCAAATTAAAAAGTTATTCAAAAGTGTATCACTTTTACAATGAAAAGTTATGGTTGTGAGCACCATTGAATAGAGCAAATTAATTGTGAGCGTCTTATTTTCAAACGTCATTATTCCATTTAAAGTAAAAAAAGAAAACAAAATGCAATTACGTGGCATTTATAAACACTCATTTAGTTAGAAAACCTATGATATATAAGTAGAAAACCAGAAACAGAATTTATTCCTAAAGCTTAGCATATACTCAGAAAATCTAATATATTCTTTCTACATTACTTTAACTTATGATACATGTGGGGCAGTGTAGAAAGGACGGTACAAATCTATGGAGGTCAAGACAATCTCCAAATAATAGGGATAACCTTTTCCAATTTTACACCAGTAGTGATTTTATGATCCGTAATAAAATGAAGATAACCAAATATGCATTTTGGTTGTCTTTCTTTCTAATGATTTGTGCAAAAATTTAACAGGGATTAATAATTTTGTCTACCTACTCAATATTATTCTACACTACATTCTCCAGATCCGTTTTACAACCATCCAGCATTCCGTTCCATTTGATCTAGTTTCCTTTTATAGGAATTAAATGAAGTAGACAAAGCAATGTTGCCAATGCAACATTGCCTAGTCTACTTCATTGGCAACTAGTAACTTCATCTTTTTGGCTTCTAGTAGCTTGGCAGTTTGTAACGGACCTCATCTGCTGCCGCTGCTTCTGAATATATTTGTGTAATCATTTATCAGAGAATAATAAAACCAGTTTAAATCTTATTTCTTAAGAACTAAGCCTACGATTTATGTTGATGTTTTGATTATATTTCCTACATTTAAGGCATAACAGAATTTATGCTACGTTTTGTCTTAAAAATTCTCCAAATTTTCTGTGCAGAATGTAAACATATCAAAAGTACAGAGCCATCCATTTTAACTCGACACGGTACCACAACTGCTTTTATGAATATCAAGCCGTAGAAGAAAGTAGATATGATATGAATGAATTTTTGTATAAAAACTCTGTCTTGTATAAAATCTCTGCTGTCAGGACTCTCTTTCTGGCGCATTAGACCGGATATTCAGGACTGTACTGTATTTATTTAATTTGTTGAGTTTTGAGTTCTCTCTTTCAGAAGTTCATAGAAATAGACCAATAATTGGTCTCCAATTTTGCAGATTTGGTCCAAAATTTAAAATGAATTTATAATTCTGATGATAAATGTACACACAAAATTTTAATTAAACACCCTTTTATTTTTTATGGAAATTTTCAAATATCCCAATTTAATCTACTAACTCAATATCTTTTTGAATTATAAAACTCCCAAACAGAAATAAATATATCATTCCAAAAAATGGGATTTTAGGATGTCTGAAATGTAAAGATTCCTCAGAATCTTGTCAAAAACAACTGGCGATTACAACATTTTCTGTTTTTATATTTATAATATGAGGAAGTAAAAAAAGTTACAGTAAACTTGTTTGATTGCATTAACAAAGCAAATATTTACCAATAAACTAGTTTATTAAAGAAATCACAGACTTAGTATGATCAGGCAGGTGAATGAAGACAAAGAACATGATTTGAATACGACCACAAGTAAATCTAAAAAAGCAAAAGGGTAAGTTTCTCTTTCTTTTCAGCCCTCAACAAGACTCCTTATCTTTGATTTATCCAACATTCTGAGACTTTGAACCTCTAGATGCTACCCTTCTTTATATTTTTATTCAATCAGAAAAGAAACTTCAGACTATTTAACGTTGGGACCAGTAAACAAAATGTCGTTCCTTCTCAAGTCAACGACTAAAAGTAGACTGGCAATCCATCTAAATGAAAAGTAGTGCAGTCAACATGGATCATGTTCTCTTTATTCTCTAAGTTTAGAATGGAATCTGTTTTATTCAGACGTATGAAGTGATTCAGGAACAAGGTTTTCTGGCAAAACAAAATCTGATCCAAATGTTAAGTTTATTTTTTTTCATGGTTAGATTTTTTGTGGATTGCAAATGATTATTTTAAATTTTATATAGTGTTACCTTTTTTTAAAAAAAAATTTAAAATTCTGCTTCAATTTTATATTATATTTTCTTTGATTTTATAACTCAAATTCTGGTGTTGCAAATAATATTTATTATTTTTATTTTTAGTTATATGAAGGCAACAAAAAGTATTTTAATTGTCAATAATTCTACTTTGAGAGTTTTCACAAATTTCCACGTTTAGAACTCCCTCCATCTGATATATATATACTGAAATCCACTTTGAGTTGGATTAATGAAATTTAGTATATCAGTCTTACACTTCATTCAAATTTTCTATCAAATTTTGAACGCAATCTAATCGGAAAAAATTTGTCTATAAAGTTGTTCGAGTGCAAGTAAACAAATTACAAAAATAAGAGATCGAGTTAGATGACAGATACTAGTGTATATCTATATTAACTTTTAAGCTATAATTACCCACCTGCATATACGTGCATTTGCATATATTTAAATGAAATAACTAAAAATGCAACAATTTAAACACATAAAATTTGGTATGGCATCTCTTTACAAGTATACTAGTTTTTTGTGAATTTTGGGTTTCAAACAGGTTTCTAAATGCATTTTAAATTTTCACCACACTATAATAAAACGTTAAGTACCATGTGCAGGATTCTGAAAATAATCAGAAGGACTGGTCTCTCCAGAACTTTCTAATAAAGGTGTTATTCCAAGAGAAACACTTGCATGGCATTGATGTATAGCTTTTGGCGTAAATTTATTATTTTCACTGAACCTATCACATAATCATTTGCAACAATTTAGAGATTAATCACTGGCAATATACAATCAAGCATTACCATGGAAGAAAGTAATGAATATACATAGTTTTAAGCATTAGTATTATGCATGAGGCAATTTCTCTGTTTTATATATCTAATACTATAATACGAGGAATGGTTGCCAAGTCGAAACTCGCCCCAGAATTAATAAACTCCGGTAAACTTGGGGGTTTGGGGTTTTTGGCCACGAGGAATCGATTGGCGCCGGTTTTGAAGCGCTACGGTCCAGCAGTTCGGAGTTACAGATAGGATATTTTCAAACTTTATTAGTCCCCCATAATGGCTACTTAAATTTTCAAGCGGTAACGTGCTGCCAACTATAGCCAATATGGCGAACTATTAAAGTTTTATGTTTATGCTGTTATAGGTTTATAATATGTTTCTTATGTATGTATATATGATTGGTTTTTCTAAATAAATTTGTCAAAAATATTGAACTTCAACACACTTCAATCTTTACTTTACCTTTGTATAGAATAGTTCCCTTTCCAAACTCTAACTTTGTTTAGAATAGTTTACAATGGTGCACTTTAACCGGTTATCTTTTCACCAATGGTTTCACAAATTTTCTTATGGCATGTATTGTTTTGATAAATCACAATTAAAAATTTAAATCTTCGAGTTAGCTTCGATACCTGTTTTCTCCGAGCGAAGCTCGGTCACCCGCTGGTAGTATCCAAAAATCGAATTTTTGTTTTAAAATGGTTTTTATAAGTAAAAAATGACTAATTGAAAATATCAAATTTGGTATATTAAAATTAATGCGTTTTTTTAATTATTAATATGTGTCTGAAAGTTCAAACCAATAAAATATCAACCACTTCTCCATTTTTGTTCAAAATTTGACAGAAATCTACACTACAGAGGTTAAATCTATGTACATAATTTAACTTTAAAATATTGTTGAATTAAACCATTGTTGATTTTGTTTCTTATGACACTTTACAAGCCCACTAACAAGCTATCAGAGATTTAAACTGAGTGTGTAGTAGCTTCTAACGGCAAATGCCCCTGGGAATCCTAATGCAGAAGTCTAACTTCTAGCTCATATGAAGATGACTCGCGCATTCGCTTGAATTTCGCATTTTTACCGGGGTGAGTCTTTCTCACCCTTTACCGATAGAAAACAGCGTGCAGAATAACCATGCCTGAACTAAGACTCGAATATGGAACGTCCAGATCAAACAGAAGACGATCTAAGCTCTAGGCCAGAACGCCTAAGGGTTAGAGCGTATTAAAACATTAATACAGTGTTTGACGACTTTTTAAAAGTTTTGAAAAAAACTATGTTCATAAATGTTGTTTGGTACAGCATAAAATTATTTTACAAAAATAAAAAGAGCTATCTATTCAAACGATTAAATTCTTTTAAAAAATGATAAACTATATATTTACGAAGAAAATATTTTGCCATTAGGTTTATTGGCTTTCAGTAATCATTTATAGAATTCAGTTGAAATGAAGTTTTCTTTGTCCACTAAAAAACAGTTTGAGAAGAATTTTTGTAATTACTAAAGATAAAACAAGCTATAAAAATTATTTGAATGCCAGGGAAGATAATTTAATAAAGGGCAACAGCTTTCAACTCTATCAATAGTGAAATCACTTTTTTAAAAAGTCTCAAAAACTTGCGATTGGGATTAGATTCCTTCCTCCCTACCGCATTTGGGATCATCAACATGAAAAGAAGCTGATATTAGTGAGCTAACAGCATAATTTTAATGTGAAAGATCGCTTGTACCATCAATAATATTGCATTCAAATATAATTTCATTTTTATTTAAGTGTTATTGTTTGTTTAATTAAATTCCTTTTAATTCATAGTTTTTAAATTCATTTCAACTTATTTTTATACTTCAAATACAATGGAAACTAAAGTTCAATGGCGCAATAAAGTAAGATATTTATACTTGAAAAAAATTGATAGCTATTATATTAAAGATGCTTACATAGTACTAAGAATAAAATAAAATAAAAAATAAAGTTCTCACTTCTTACAAATGACCGGGACAGGTCTATCTGAAACATTATCTCATATTCTCTAATAAATATAACTGTGCATTATCAACAATGTGCTATTGGCGAACATTATTTACAAAAGAGACTATTAAAGACGCTCTTAATTGATTTGCCATTGAAATGCGATTAGCAGGCATACTATGCTAATATTATACACTTTTATTTCATTATAGGAAAACAATGTGCATTGCACTTCTTTTTACAGTTCGAAAAAAATTAATCTGTGGTAAAAAACTTTACTTTCATTTACAAAATTACATAACAATTTAGATATATTTAAATCGTTGAATGTTTTAGTTACCGCCTCACATGTTTGTGAAAGTATGGCCTTACAGACAACAATATTTTGACGAGTTTGGTTACAAATTTGACACATATCTATTAAGATTTTAAATGAGTTCACCATACGTTATTTATCTAGTTCACTCAATTTTGTAGTAAACTTATATCTGACATCAGGGAAGAAAAATTCCTCTGAATGTTTTTTTCTCAAGTTTGATTAAAATTTAGAAATTTGGAGAAAGGACAATGTACGAATTTTCATATGTCTAACTTACATATATTACGATTCAAAACTAATATCAGGGATTAGAAAAAATGTCTGGTTCGAATTGTTTTGACGCTTACGGTGCTTTAAATGTTCATTTCATTTACCAAAAAAATTTATTTATTAATAAATAATATGAGAATATAGTTAAATAAATATTTCAGTCTCTTTCGTTTTCGAATATTTAACGTAAACCAAACAAACGAAAAATCTGAAGTTTTTATTTTTCTGCTAAAAAAATACTGTAGTAAATTTTATAATAAACAAACATTTTCCTTTTAATGATCCCCTAACAAATACTAGTTATTTTCGTCAGTTAATACTTTATCTTGTTCATGGCACGTCTTTTTTATTTTGATAGTATTACTTTAATCTAAACGCTTGTTCAGCGAACGAGCATTAAATGTAATTCTTATTTTTTCCACCAAGTATGTAAGGGATTATTTTTTAACTATTTCTATTTATTACGATTCTAGGAGCAAAAGACCCAACACAGGTTTCACGTATACTGATAAGAAAACAAAAGAAAAAGAATACAAAGCCAAGTAATATTGTGATGTTCCTATTGCAAAACAAGTTTTCTTTGAGAAGACTTATGAACAAAGATATAATCTGAGAGATTTATTGCTTTCTAAGGGAAAAAATGGCCACAAAAAAACCGTACGCCAAAAATCTTAACATTAGAAGCTATATTGGATTTACAACAAAATCCAACTAAAATCTTAGGATTACGATTTAATTAGAAATTATCAAAAATATTCGACAAAGAAATGTCATTTTTATAGTTTATCATTAAAACATTGTTGTGTTTACAATATCGAAGTTTACAAAAGAATGAGAATGAGTAAATTATGAATTTCCTTCATAATCTTGCATTCTATGTATACTGCTAGCTCAACGAAAGTTAATTCCTACCCGAATGGCACTTATTGTAAATTTATTACGACCACAAAGAATTAAAATGTTAATAAAATGCCAATTTATGTAGGAATTAGGTGGGACAGAATGCCCATCCAACCACATTTAGTTCAGTGTTTAGGGTCACTGAATGAAGAAAAAGGAAGCTTTTGAATATGAAAGAGATTTATTTACAGTAAAGAAAAAGACATTTACAATTACGACAGGACTATTTACAACAGAGAAAAAAGGAATTACTTATAGATGCCACCAAGAGCTGTTTCATGGCGAGACTACGTTACGTTTTTTAAAGATACATGATCGGAACGACACCCTCTCTGGTCCCCGTCCGGCGAGCGAATGCGCAGTTCGCTCTTTCTCAAATTCTGACGTCACGCGTTTTGGACTATGGTTCAGCCATATCTAGCGATACCCGTAGCGACATCTATTGCAACAAATTGGAAAAAATATTTAACAGCAATGGCCGCTGATTAAATCTCTACATTTATATGTACATGACTTCTAATTTATAAGGAAATATATGATCAAATTAGCCTAAATTTATAAATTAAATCAATGTAACCAGAAAGAGATCCACACAATGACCACAACAATGTAACTTGAATATTTATTAAAACGTAGTTAACATCTCGTAATCACAGCACAAGAGAGGGAAAAGAAAAAAATATTTATCAAAGGAGCACATCAGCTTATACACTCACAATAACTCCAACTTAAAACATTTTATGTATATGCTGCGATTATCAAAAAGATCCATCACCTTCAATAATATATGAATAATCTTAGTGGCATATCATTCTAGATATTAGCTCATTCCTGGCTTTATCGAATTAGATAATGATTTGAAATTTTGCATTTAGTAGATACTGCCGATGAAATAGAAGAAAAGCTTTATTGATTCCTAACAGTATATATTATAAATTGTATATAAAAATACTTTAGATGAGTTTTTATCGGAAGCTTTTCTTTCTTTATAATAATGTATACAAAATACATCATGCGTTGTTTTTAAGGTATAAAATACTATCAGGTACTGTAGTATTTATATTCATGGATAAATATGAATATCACATAAACTTTATTTAGAATATTTAAGCCAAAATTATCACAAAAAGTAGTACTTTTTTGTGTTATTTTATCATTTCATTTTCTTCAGTCATACAAAATATTTAACATACATTCAAAATAAAAAATGTAATTAATTGCGATAATGTGCAGACTTGAAAGTCCAAATTCAATACGAAAAAACAGAGTTGACGTTAACTGCATTCCGTTCCAGTGATATCGATAAAGCCAAATGATCGATGCTTTCAAAATAATCCAATTCTACAAACATACAAACTCATTAGAAAAAAATAAGATTATGTAGCATTCATTCGTTTTAATAAGAAACTCAAAAATTGAGATAATTATTATATTCTCAAAAATTGAGATAATTATATTCTCAAAAATTGAGAATATTAAAACTAATCAGCTATTAGACCTTCTTTGGATAAATCTTTCACATGAAGAATGTTCAGCAAATGATATAAAATCATACTGTATTTACCTTTTTAAGGTTTGGATGACTTGCCTAGTTTTTGTTAGTTGATGGTGATTTTTCTGTCCCAAATTGTTCCCTCTGTATTTGTTTCTTGTCTTCCAATTTCTGTCAACGTTAATCCAAGCCTCTTAATCGTATTTGGAAAGCTCTGTCGACGTTTCTATATATCAAGATCATCCTCTTGATTGCTCTCAATAAAACCTAAATCTTGTACGGATCGGGCATTAAAATTGATCGTTACAAGGGAAATATATATCATTAGAACAGACGGATTTTCTTTGTATTTAAATACAGAATATCCATTTCTCCTATCGTAATCAGCACAACTACTTGATCGCTGTATCTGTGGTCACTATATGCGGCAATGACATTACGCTTAAAACTGTGCCGTCGCGTAAATGAAATAAGTTGCTAAATCATTATTATTCATTAAATCGGAAATATAATGTTATATAAATAAAGCACAGAAACTTCTAAAAAAATCAAGCAATGGACTTTAGAAACTATACTTAATCATTCAATAACGGTGTTATTTTTAAATTAGATAGCATTATATGAGGCAGTTAATTTTAATTAAACCTTTCTTAAAGGTAATCAGCGTCTTTCTTAGAAAAAATACAAATTTGCTGTCATACATCAAACTTTCTTTCATAAAAATATTCAAAAGGGAATTCACACAAATTAAAAAAAAAAAAGATTGGATTTATATATTTCTATAAATTGTCTCGATATTTTGTTCAATGATTAAATTTATATTATAATATTCGTCAGTATCTAAGTTCATTAAGTCTATCTATACAAGCATTTTTCAAAGGGCGATTGCTTTAAAAAACTTATTTTTTTCTATCGAATTAATATATATTA
>JAPMOQ010015217.1:1136857-1173539 GCA_026543055.1 Argiope trifasciata | reverse complement strand
ATTACATTTATGAAAAGTTTGTTTTTCTAACTAGATACAAGTAAAATGATCATTTTGAAATCAAAGGAGTTAGATGTTTTAAAACCATATATCGATGAAAATATCATTAGTTTTTTTAATATTGAATTTTGAATGATATCTTTTAAAGGATTGATTCTTCATCAACCATTTTATTTAATTTTAGCTAAAAATAAGGACAAACTAGGTGTGTGAATTTTAGTACAAGACCATATCACTTAAATTACATATATGTCTAATTTTAGACAAAATATGGCTGTTTGTGTGTTTGTTTGGAGTATATGAACGTGTTTCTTTGAAAGTAAACTTAAATTCTCTACCTGAGATTAACATAGTTATTGTGCTTTTCACTAAAGTATGTATCAAGAATTTTTCACCCAATGCTATAAATAACATAAAATACTGTAAATACTACCAAATCTTTTAATTAAATTTTTTAAGGTTTTAAAGTTAACTAAATGAAATTGTTTACTTTTGAATACTTATTAGACTTATATTAACGCTGAATAAAATAGTTTTATTTCTTGGCTTGAAATATGTAAATTATTATTAAAGGCTAAATTATTTTTATGTTAAAATATTATTTAAAGACATAGATTAAAAGCAACTCATTTGTTTTTATAAAATTGCTTTTGCCTTCATTTTATTCCGAAGAATAAAACTGCTTTAAAAATAAAGCAATGAGAAACCTTGAAAATGGAGTCACATCTCAGGAAATGCAATTTCAAATTAAATTTTACATATTTTTATTCTAATAAATTAAGATCGCATTTTAAAAACAGTTTTTTAGTAAAAGATGCAACAACAATATCAAATCTGTTCTTGCTACAAGAGATCAAATTTGTCCAGTTTGATGAGAGAATACAAGTGAAATGCGTCCGACTGAAAATCAGTTTATTCGAATGCTTTTAGATGCATGAGGCTACGAAGAGACCGTAGTGACTAGACTCAAAACAAAAGATACAAGTGAAATGAGTCCGACTGAAAATCAGTTTATTCGAATGCTTTTAGATGCATGAGGCTACGAAGAGACCGTAATGACTTGACTCAAAACAAAAGATACCTTCTGAAAAGAAAGTATTTTCAAGGCAATAAGATAGCTTTATTGGTTAAATGGATTTACTTTACGTAAGCTGGTATTGGAGGAAGCAATGAGTTTAAGTAAATGAAAAATACTTTCGACTTAAGGTTGACATTTATTAATCGGTATCACTTCGTTTGGCATTGGTTGCTTTTTATTGTTATGCCTAAAATTTCTTCTCACTATTTTGTTTGCTTGGAGTTTTTTTTTTTTTACTCGTATACGTAGCAAAGAGCAAATATAAAAATTATCAAAAAATTGAAACATGAAATTTAATTGTATCTCCATGTTTTAGAGCTCCCAAGATTGAAAAGCCCATTTTTTAAACTGTCCATCTATTTATCTGGGGCAAAGATGACACAAAAACTCTTTGATCTAAGCGAATGATATTTAATGTATGGTCTTTATACCAAATTTGTGGATTCCTATCAAATTTTGAGCAAAATTTACTTTGAGGAAGTGTGTCTTCCCATCTTTTCGTATATCATTTAGTATGATAACTAGAAAACGAAGAGAACTAGATAGACAAAATTACATTCACAGAATGAACATCTAAAGTTCATGCGATTGTCAAATTTTGTGCCAAACAACAACAAAAAGATTGACTGACTGTTGGTCTGTAGCTGGAAGACGCTGTGACTTAATTATATGAAATTTGGTCTGCGATTGCGTGACTGAAATTGTATTTTTGTGTAAAATTTTTGTTACAATTTCTTATTTAAAAATACTATGCAAGTTAACAAGTATATTGCATGGATATTCAGACAATTTCCAACCGACAGATGAAAGATCTTCACTATTTAAAAAAAAACAAATTAGGAAGATATTCATTAATGTTGTCAAAGGCAGTGTGTATAAAATAAGAATTAATTAATAAATATTGCTTTAAATTCATATATTCTTAATTTGGTGTTTATTAAGTCTTTACTTTCTTGTTTTTGCCGCAGCTTTACCTTCAGGTACAATATGAATATTTAATACGATGTAATAATAATTTTTAACAAATATTTCAAAGAATACTGACAAGATTGATTTCAAGTATCATGTGTCAGATGTCTAGCTTGTACCAATCGAACTAAAGAGAATAAAATGCCGGTTAGTTATATTTTATAACGTTTGTAGAATTAATTAATTATAAAGTGGCATCTGGAAAGAAAATTTTAGAATGAAAATATTTGCTAAATTAATATAAAAATAAGGACATTACTTATAATAGATTTATATATGAGTGTGTAGACATAGAATTTTTAAAGATTCTTTTATGAAACAATTTGGGCATATCACACAGAAATTTAACTAACAATTCATTATGTATCAAATTTTCATGCAAAAAATTTTACACAGATGTTTTATAAGAAATTATAAAAATTAAATCCGAAAATTCTTGAAGTCGATGATAAAATAAGTAATTAATTACTGTAACGTTATTTGAGATTTTCATTTTTCGCTACAGACATTCTTTTACTTATTTTCTTAATTCGAAGCGAAATCTGAAAGTTTAGACAAAATTTTAATGTACTACAAAATGTAAAAAAATCGGACAAATCTGAAGAATACGAAAAAAAGTTGATCAAAAAACAACAACAACAAAAAAACCGGAAAGAATACAACAACAAAAGTTACGAAAATTGAAAATGTGCGTATTATCAATACGGAAATATCCCTACTACTTATATATTCCTTTATAAAGATATCTGCTTGCTTGGATATCTTTATTTTTTTCTTCAGCTTTCTTATAATTCTACAATAAAATGTTTAATGATTCAAACATAAAATGCAAATGTTTCTAGAAATATGAATACATTAAATGTTTTTAGCGTTTTAGAAAAAAATTATAAATTTATATCTGCAATTTTTTTCTTGATTTAAGGTCAAAAAATTGTTAGAAATTTGGTGCACTAACATATAACTGAATAGGAAATTTTATAAAACTCTTAATTGAACAAAATGTTTTCAATTCTTAGCTTCTTGTAATACAAAGTGCAATTAGAAGTTACTTTAAACAATATATTTATGTTTTTCGTGAAATTATATCATTGAGTGGACTCCCTTAGGAAAACTCATGAACACAAAGAACAGAGCAAAGGTTAAGTGACCAAAATAAAAAGTTCCTAATATCTATTACTGTTTAATGCATAAAATTCCATTTCTGAGGGAATCATGGATGTCAGAAAATAAAAAATACATTGAAATGAAATTAAATGTTTTCGTTAGATATCTAATGAATTAATTAAATGTATCTACTATTTCTGACAAACCAGCTAATTGGCATAAGCTGCTAATTCATAATATATATGACTACAAAAAAGCTCAACAATTTTTATATTAAGTACATTCTAAAAAATCAGAAAAATTGAACTCTGATCCAATATATATTTATTATTTTCTTACCTTTTTAGATCGAAAATACAGGTTGATCAAGAAATAAGAGGAGGTGTTCGGAATTCTGTAGCGCGGAGGAAAACAAAATTTAGTCATTAAACATATTAAAAAATGCGGTTTCGAATTGTCAAGAAGAAAATTTTAGTACCAAAAAACGTCGATAATGAAAGTTTTGGTGCTGCGATTGAAAACTTCATCTTGTAATTTGCGTATATGGGTGCTTTGTTTCATGATATCGAGGATAAAAGGAATGCAACTCATTCTGCAAGAATTCTAACCATAATGGCGTTGTTATAATGTGAACGTGTCTTATTAGTCCAGCTATTTTATCAGCGACACGAAAATGCCAGTGCTGTTTTTCGTGAATACTGGGGGTTAAAACAGTTGCATATTGGATCTATGACCATAACTAACTTACGAATAATGGTTGAAATATTTGAAACAATATGAATTTTAGGTGTGAAACCAGGCCGAGAACAATTTCCAGTTGCTGTACTATTTAAAAGGCGTTGTGTACCAAGAATATGCTCCTGACATTTAAGAAATCAAATAAAGTTATGCCAGATGAATAAAGGACGATATGCTGAGAACCACCGACGAAAACCTCGTGTACCGCATGCAATTAATTATTGGAAGTCTAGGTTGGGTGTCACCTTGAGCAAAATTTGTGAGTTGCTGTAATAAATGGTTTTCATTAGTATTTGGTGCGTTGGTAATTACTGTTTCCATTGGAAGTTATGTATTCATTTTTGTCACATTATGAGTTTGAAATTCCAGAATTCCCCTTATCAGTCTTTTTTGCTACTACTTTCTTTTTACCTTGATAAATCGAAACCGTATACTTTAATGTGTATGATAGACAACTTTTGTTATCATCCAGCACATGACACTTTACAGAGTTTCGAACACCTGTTATTTCTTGATCCCCCTGTACAATGATGAATTGTGGCATATTAAATGCAGATGGGTAAAATTTATGTTAACAATAAATATAATAAAAAATAATAATAATAAAAATAATTTATTTCTAAATTATAAAATTTACAACGTGATTATATAATCAATGTACTTTCATGCTAAGACTGTGATATGTAGCAGTAACAAAATAAATTAACGTTTAAAAACTAAAATTTTGATTGAAATGAGGAGCCCCAGTTTACTAAAAATGTCGAGACTTATTATTATTCTCCTTTTCTACGAAATTTGTATGATATTTCTGGTTCTTCCTAAAATTCGAAATACTTACTTTTGAACGTTGTAAATTTATTTTCATTCAATTCGCCAAAAAATTTTCATTAATTAAAGACAACTCTAATAATTAAATGACATTACAAAATATTTGAATATTTCATACAAACTTAAATGAAATGACAATACCCAGTGCACCAACAATTGATGAAATTTCGTTATAATTTTTTTAAATTTCAGTTGCGTGTTTTGCATAAAATTTTGGTAGTTTTTTTAATTTGGTATGAAATAATTTGAAAATGGCGACTAATAATTTTTATGAAAAATAGAAATTGATTTGATTTATTTCAATATTTTTTATTAGATAACTGGCTCCAATTATTTATCTGATACTTATTTATACTTTTTTATTTGTGGGTAAACAAGCTGAAGCCCTTATACTGCAAATAAGAATAAGAAAATTAGTTTCTTATTGCTTTTAAAAGTCGCTGTTTTTGCCTCTGTTCATAACTTAATTAAACATTGTTTACAAACGATGAAGTGAAATTATATATTATGCTGTTTCACACAAAATAATTTTACATTGAGAATATCAGAGGTGATAAAATTTTGATCCGAATGCTATAGGTACATCATTATAGAGTTTATATCGCAAACAATTTTATTAAATATTTAATACTGAATTAATTGATATAACTTTAAATTTTGAATGTCTTTCAAAAGCGCAACTGCATATTTTATTATGTCACATAATAAATAAACATGTAATAGTAACACCTTGAACCCTATTGATATTATATGTATTCATTGCTTTTCGAGTTGAAGTAAGAATGTGGATATTCAAACTTTGCTCCATTTAAGCAAAAAGAAGAAGAAGGAAAAAAGAAATTATAAACAGTTTTTTTGCATATCAAATGTGGGGAGTTTTAAATCACTGCTTGAATTATAAATTTATTTCATGTTAAATTTCAAATTGTAACTCACAATCAGTTATTTTAAGCCTGAAATACATTTTACTAATTCATACATTTTTTAATAAATGAATAAAAAATATAATCCAATATAGAATGCAACTGAGAGGATAAAAAACTCAAAACACTCAGCTATAACTGAAAATATAATGCTTAAGAATATAAGCATAAGAAGAAAGTGTACTATGTAAAAGTAATTATGCTTGAGCTGATTTCAATTTTTTTTTTTCAATTGCGGAAAGTATGACGAAAATGATATTTTTTTTCCGAGAATGAAAACTAAAGGCGGACAATACTGTGAAACATTTCTCCTTTCTTATATACAGCATAAATCAGTCACATACATTCGGAAATACTATTTCTTGCAGCAATATGCAATATGAAACAAAGCGTTTAATTTCATATACCCCTTTCAGTCACTTTTACCATGGGTGTCAAAAAGTGATTTATGAAAAGGGATGAAACATAATACGGCTTAGAAAAAACCAACACCTTCCCCCACACATTCATACATACATTCATCTTTATTATCAGTATATATATGCCAAATTCTATTTCAAGTACAAAATCTTTAAAAAAATCGAAAATAAAATTTCAATGATTTATGCTCTGAAGAAGTCCTAATACACTTTTAAATCCCAGTGTTAAATCCATTTTACAAAGTTATCAGGCCCATATAGGATTCTGGGATATAAATCCCTTTCATTTATTTTATAGTATTCCAGCTGATGGAAAAAAATCCCATTTTTTTCTTTATAATAACTGAATTCGACAATGAAAATAACATTATGTTTGTTTACTTGCAAGCTTTTTCATCTTGACTTTTATTACCTGAAGCAGAGATTTAATTTCAAATATATATTGAATTGTCTTTCCATTATACAATTCTTAGAGTTGAAACAATCCCAGAAATTTTTATTCGGAAAAGCGTATTTGTTATAATCCATTGGAGTTAGAAGAGATATATTTATCGAGAACTCGATGTCTGATTAAAATTGCCATACTAAATGTTTTTAACTTCTTGAACAGAAAATTCATAAAATGAATGCACGTAAACGTCAACAAAATTTTTACTAAAGATTCTGAGGAATCTTCTCATATTAGCGATTCCGAAAAAGAAAGAACTCTGTTATCCTGTGAACTAAGAACTGCGTTTTCAAAAACATATCGCTTTGGAATAATGAAATACGTACACCGTTTTTCAATCATAATCCTATACCCGCGTTAAAATGTCTGATACATAAGTTTAAAGATAGTCTGCCTGTCAAGTACTCTATCTTTTAAATGTCTAATTCTTTTTTAGAGAAAAATGTAAAAATTATTTTTATTTGAATTATAGATGTGTAATATTTTTAATACCAATGGAATATCCGTTTTGTTTTTAGATACTCACAATTTGTTTTAACAGATGAATAGTTTTTCTAAATTTTCTAAAAATAGCTAGCATTTATACTTAAATTCGTTATATATATATATATATATATATATATATATATATATATAGATTTCTTTCTAGTTTCAGCTTCTCAAACATAGAAAACAGTTTTTTCTAGAGAATAAAATATTTATTTTATTTTTGAAGAGCTTAAATAGAGCTTTCTGACAGGATTTAGAAAATCTTTTGCTGCGTTTCTGACACAAGTCCTGATTGGATATTGTTTCAAAAAATGTTTCAAGACAGATTTTTTTCTGTCGTAGAAATATAACTTTTATAGATTGATGCTACAAGGTACATTCCTGAAATACTTTGTTGGAATTTGAAATAGGGTAGTAAAAAACGCCATGTGAAAGTGGACTTCAAATTTTTTAGAAAGCAATTTCACTTATTTCTAAGTAACTTTGCTCTTTTTATAGAACTATTCTAATAAAAAAAGAGAAAAAAATGAAAATAAATTAGGGTTTCCAGTAAGATTAAACTTTCAACACTAGATGTACTCAAAATTCCATTATGGCTTTTAAACCATAAATGCAATAAAATAATGATAATTTAAATATTTTTATAATCATTATTGCAGGTATATAAAGTCTAGTGAATCCGCATTTATTTCATTTTGATTGTTTCTTAAATAAAGTTTCGAGTTCAGGAAATACGCCAATTCTACAAATTTCTCATGAATAAAAATTCTAATCAATAAACAATAACCTTTGTTTTCCTATGCAACAGCTCTTAAAACCCTTTTTACACTTTTATAACAAGGGAGAAAAGTGCTTTAGTCAGAAGTCGAATATTAAAAATGGTGTGAAAATATTGAATTTAACTCATTTAAACGATTGTTTTATTTTTTAATAAAAAGGAAAATACAAGAAACAGAGATAAAACACACCACATAAGTAATCATTCATCTGAAAATTTTCGTATCAATTCATAATTAAATTATTGCCATTTTTTAAAATCTACGCATTAGTAACATTTAAAAAATCGTTTGGTTTTCATTCTTATTGGCTCACTTTTCTTTTGCTCTATTTATTAAAATAATTCGTAGTCTAAAATGGCGACAAACAACATTAGGAAATTAATTATTTTTAAACATAATAGTGGCAAATTAATTCGGTATATTAAGCTGTAATTTCGGTATATAAGCTTGATTTGTTAATTGTTTTATGAGAAATATTTGAATTTAATTAACAATTTAAAAATATTTTTAATTAACATTCATGTTTCACATAAGAATAAATGTTTATCCTTCTTAAATTTTTAAATAAAAAATAATTATAAATGTTAATTTTATAGTTATAAATAATTTGAAACACTATTATCATCCTAAGAGAACTAAATATTAAAAACTTATTAGTATATTAGTAATAACAATTTTTTTTCGAACACATTAGATACTACACAATTTATATAGAAATAAGAAAAACAGCTGATATATATTTTAAATGTGTCAGTAAATATTTCTGATATTATTTAATCGAAAAGAAATAGTAAAAATCAGATAAGTTATTGAATGTATAGGCAGATATCTCCAAATTTTAAATAAGACAGCGATATTCTTGTACTCTGCCCAACTTTCAACATACTTTTAAATGTAAAAGAATTTTTTAAAAAATACATCTGTTAAAGAAACGTTGTTGTAAACATCGTACCTACTGTTATCAATTACGTTATATGTACTTATACATTAATTACAAATAATAAAATTACCAAAATGTGTATATTTCTTATACATTTATTAAAATAATCAGTTTTATTTTGTATGTAATTGTGATTTGATAAAATAAACTTCTAAAAATAAGAAATCAAAAGAATTATGGTTCGAGTAACTATAATGAATTATTAACATCATTTATGTTTATAATTATATTTTGTTTAGAATTTAAATTATTATCCATAATTTAGCAGAATGAGCATTTAATTTAGTAGAAAAAAAGTATTATGTATAAGTACATTAATTAAAATTAGATTCAAGTTTTAATTTAATTAAAATAATTTTGTAATTAAGAAGCCCATTTACATTTATAATAGTTTTTTAAAAGTTAAATTATAATTCAAGTTATTAGGAAAATATATATTTATTTAATAAGAAAAAAAAGTATGATACATTAATTAGAACGACCTAAAATTGGTATTTCAATTTAGATAATTTTGATTTTTTAAAAATAAAATACATTTATGTTTGTAATTATCTTTTTAATTAAATTACAATTTGTATTAGGGAATAAGCTATTTTTGCGTAAAAGGATTAATATAAGCTTATTCAAAATTATGTTTTTCACAATTATTTATTTTGAATAATTTTGAAGAAAAAAATGTATTATGATTTGAACTCTAAATACCCGCTCCTTATGTAATTGCCTTATCAATCGTATGATTGGGTTGCTAGAAGTGGAAGCCAGTTGACGATATATAAAGTATGAGACAAGTTTGAAGGTCTTTTTCTCAGAAACTGCTGGTTATTGAGCTTTAATATTAAAAAAATACTGAATTTAACTATACTACTGTTACATTAAATCACATCCCAATGTCAAGTTTTCTAACTATATTTCCCCACTGTAAGAACCAATTGATTAAAGTATTGTAACATTAATTAATAGAGGTTTTCAAAGAGCGTGAAGATTTTGTGAGGTATTTTTTTTTCTTTTTGCTTAATTTTCATTATCGATTTTTCAGAAAAAAGTGTTTGTGCATGCATAAAATATTTGATAAATTTACAGAAAGTATTTAAGAAATTCTCAATCGGAAATACTATTTTTGATAATGGATATATCATTATTTCATAAAAATTTTAAGTGCACGAACATTTTTTTACGGAATCACAGAACGTTTTATTGAAAATTTATGAAGAGTATTCAATGTGAAAAACTCTTGGAAAACACTTTCTTAGTGTTACGTATATAAAAAAATGCTTACACTATCTAGTCAATATAAATATAATCATATAGTAATTATATAAACTTACGATATTTGACATAAATATATGAGGATTTTAAGGCATTTTATGAATGTTTATTTTTTCCAAATCTAACTTTAGCTATTAAAAATTAGTTCTTTACAACAAAAATACCGAAAATCAGCAAAAAATACAACAACAACAAAGAAATATAGTAGCGACTTTTTATACTTTTAGAAGTATACTTATTTCCCAGGAGACATAGATTATCCTTTAAAGTAGCAGATATTACTAAGTTCTACTCATCCAAAAGCTAGACTTCATAAACATTTTGTTTGAGACTTTGGATAAAAAGTTTTTTGGCAAAAGATCCATTTCATGATTTATGCATCACCGATTCCCATGGAATAATATTTTCGCGCCGTAAAAGCTGCAGCATGCAGTCACACAGTCATTGCCTGACAAAACTAATCGTATTTCTTCCTCAAAGACATTCCATTGTTTCCCCGTTTCCGTATAGAAGCTGTCTCAGGATACGGCTTGTAATAAAAGTATGTCTGTAAATTCCAAATCCAATTCAATTCAGAATTTCGAAATGCGATTAATACCAAGAAGATAAACATATCTCTTTCATTTCATAAAAATAGGTCTTTAATGAATTTTATTTCTGAGAGGATACTTAAAATAGCTTATATTCAAAGATAGACCATTCTATTTTCTTCAATAATAAAGTGAAAATGCATGGCTAAACTATTACAAAATATTTTCAAACAAGAAATGGAAAGTAATAAAGTTTTAATTCTTTATTATTTTTAAAGGAATGTGATAGTAATTAGTAATTTAGACGTATTTTCTTTTTTTTCCTAGCACACTAGAAAAAACTGAAATTATATATTGTTACGGAGCTTTCAATTCCACTGCGAAGTCCGTAAAGTAATAAAGTTCACTTGTAGTGGATATATGGTTCGAAACCAATTAGAAGACTACAATAAGGAACGCCGACAGCGTTTATTAAACACGAAGGCACTAACACAAAACTGACAACTATTTACAGCTAAGTCGGACACAGGCAACACTCAGCAGCACACAAAGCGATCACACAGAATTCAGCAGGAGTTAGAATCTTCATAGTATCACTCTACGGTCTCTCCAAATGGCTGCAATTCACCACTGTGCCCTAGCTTTGGTTGCATCCAGCTGCCTACACACTTCTACGCAACTTGCTACACCTCACAGGACTCAATGTTGCTTCCGCAATAAGCACCAGAACTCAGCAGATAACTTAATTCGACAATCACTTTTGCTCTTCGCTGGACTGACCCCACTAATAGCCGAATATTCTTTATACGATTCATTTAGGTTTGATACTAATTTGTCGACAAGATCTTCAAGTTTGTCGCCAAGATCTGTGATTATTGATGTGGCATTTGATCAGCACCCAAGAGAGCTGCTCGTAAAATGGCACTTCCCGTGATTGAAATAATGTGCTGGGTTGAGTTTGAGTTTGATGGAGCTTACTGGCGCTAAACCCACTTCTGATTATGCAGCTTCAACGACAAGGGATATGCAAACATATGGTTCATAAAATGGTCATGATTTAAAAGGTTCTGCAGAGGAAAAAATCTCTGCTTCAAAATTCTATTCAAAATTTTTTTAAAAATATGCATAAATAAACTGTTACATAGCTTTAAAGCATTACAAAAAATGAAAAAATACTTAAATAAGGTAAATGAAACCAAACATTTAAAAAAAAATAAAAAGTTGAGAATGAGGCAATTTATGAAGGATGTTTTTTAATACAAAATGAGGGGAATGAAAACATTAAATTCGTTGAGAAGCAAAACGTGGGCACTCTTATCAGAATGTGCTGAACTGTCAAAAGGCATTGGCACAAAGTACATCGAGAGGCGAGCCCCACCGACAACAAATGCCTATGTGTAAATCTAGTATGGCCAGTTCTTAAATGTATAATAATTGTATCCAATTTTCTGCTATTTAAAATGGGCCAACACTCGATGGGATATTTGACAACGTACTGGGAAACAGTATTACAGGTTTGTTACAATATTTATTTTGATCTTGAAAATAATTATAATATTTTAAAATGTAAGGTTAATTTGTACAGTATTTAAATTTGTCAAAAAGTTTTAATAGTCGGATGTTGTATGTAGGCATATCTTGTTTTCCTTAAATTTTTTGAGACGCTTATTCAATTTTTTAATATTATTAAACATTTTATTGTCTTTAATAATAAAATGTGAAATTTAGTTTTCTTAAAAAAGTACAATTGAGTTATTTAATCGAAATTTAAATCTTACTTTAATTTTGGTGAAAAGTCTATAAGAATTAGGTAAAAATACGGGCATAATCAATGACTGATACACACATTAGAATACAAAAATAATTTTATTACGGATTTGAAAATTGGTGCTGCATCCATCATATATGTAAAGTGGATTTCAAATAAACCATTATGTTTAAGTAAAATTCAAATGTTTCATATTGTAAGTTATGACAAAATAATTTTCAATCATTTATTTTATAAGTAATCAAATGCAGTCCTGCTATATTTCTCTAACTAATGAATTTTAAGGAAATTCTTGTTTCAAGTTTTGCCGATCCTATAATATTTTTTATCAGTATTTTTTTCTGTGAAACACGGAACGGGCGAATTATATGAAATTATTATCAATTTATGACGTTATATATAACTGAAATCATGTTAAGTAATAATTATAACATTTTAAAGGAAAAATTTCGCGATACAATTTATGCTTTTAACCAATGATGTCTGTTTATTCATTTTCGAAAAGTTTCTATATAGTTAGCTATCATACATATTTTTAAAAATAAAACATTAGAAAGCAAATCGCATTAATTCAGGTATTTTTTGTCAACTGTCTCTGTAGGTACTTTATTATTTTATCAGTGGTAAGTTAATTTTTAAGAAAAGACAATCTGATTCGAGAAATAAAAGAGAAAATGCTGTGTGACTGACACAATGGAACTTTTAACTACAAAGATTATTTCCAATATTTCACTTCAATTTTATGGAATGATGAAAGTGTGCATGCTTTATTCAGTTCAGATTATAGTATACATAGCTAATAATATTTATAATTGGAAAAGAAGAAACTTTCTGCTAATTAAGTGAAGAAAATTTGTTAAATTGCACAATTTCTGAAAAAAATCATTATATATGGTTTAAAATCTTAACGTCTTTTAGAAATCCAAATTTCGTTTTATATAGTTAAAATATTTTTGAAAGGTGGGGAGATTAAATGATTTATCACAATAAAATTTCAAATCTAGCTTGTTTTAAAGAAAAATCATATAAACTGAAACATAGATTCAATTTGGATTCCTAAAAGCACGGTGTATATTTGTAGCTTTCAGCTAATTGTGAGTTTTTCGTACATTTTTTATTTTACTCAAAAGTACTTGCAATAGTAAGTTATTTCTATTCTGAAGATACGCATTTATAATTATTTTTTGTAAAATAAATGGTTTAAATCCTTGTATGATCTTTTTCTAATGCTTTAATTATAAAAGTAAAAATGTATCTAAAATTAAAAATTTATCTTTATGTATCAAAAAACAGTAAAATAAAGTATCCCCAAATAGAAATTTTCTGTATACATCCCAACTAATTATATGCTTCCAAACATTAGGGACAAAATATTAGTAAGACATTTATTTCACTAATATTTAAAAAAGTTAAGAATAATTTGATTGATGATTACAATATGCCCTGCGTGAACTATGAACAGTATGTAACACTCAAATAAAATATCAGCGCACTTTTTATTTCCATCAATAGTTTTCAACTAAAATGTGTAAATAAAAAAATTATGTATTTTTATAAAATAATATTTTTATGTTATAAAATTCGATTAAGTACAAAAAGTGTCTAGATTCGTAACTTGAAATGAAACTCTGCAAAATTCTTGTCAAAATATTTTAGGTGCCAATTAAAACTGCGAAAGGAAATTTCGAAGAAATTATATATATAAATGGTTTTCAAAAAGATTTTTATATCATAATTTAATTTTTTTAAAAACTACAAATAAAAACCGTGTTGTTCAGTTGAGTGGCCATATATTAATTGCTTTTTATCAGATAACTAGCTTCAGGATCAAAATCACTCTCTAAATACCCAAAGTAAGAGCCCTCATATTTGAGCAATCAAGAAAAGACTTTCGTGTGTTTGTGTTTTTAAAAGGTATATTCGAATGAAATGCCTCCTGAGGCAAACTTCAAATGAAAGGATTCGAAGGTTCTCTAAACATTTTTTTTTCAGCATTCCAATCAGAAAAAGCAAAATGGTTTTTGTGTATGTCAGATTGAGAGAGAATAGTAAAGTATGAACCTAAAATCATCTCCGAATTGAGAAACAACGTTATGATTGTATGTATATAAAAGAGTAAAAAGCAAAGCGCAGAAAAATTCAAAGGGGAAACCGAGTCTCTCAGGAACTTTTCATTTGATTTTGAGATAGCCGAGAGTAGGTTTCTTATTTTATTTCTAGTCCTTTTTGTTCCCATTTCTTTCTTTTTTACAAAGCAAATGTAAATGCATACAGCGAGAATTAAGCTTTATAAAATGAATCTGATTTTTTAAAAATGGATCAAGAGTTTCGAATTGCTACTAAATATATGCTATATAAGTTTTGCTTTGGAATACTATATTTTTTTTTAATTTCAAGTTGCTTTTTACAATCTTAAATTTTCAAAAAGCATTTTTCTTTTTAAGAAATTTGTGTAATAATATAAAATTTTACCTTAATTAGAGTAATAAATTATACTGAGTAAAGTAGAATTTATTAGAACATACATTCAGTGTCATAGCTCTAATAAACTGAATTGAAAAAGATTGAGAACTTTAACGAAATATAATACATATTTTTAGTCATCAAGATATAAAATAAGGTAAGATTTATAATTTATTTTTCTCTATAAATTAAAAATCTTACTTTAATTATTACAAATACGATTTTTCGAACATTCTTTCGGCAATTGTAGGACCGTGTTTATGAGTTTATTTGTGCGTTTCATTTCATGTTATCGTTTGCATTTTATCGATTTATTTATTTTGACAATTTAGGTTTCAACTCTATAATCACAAAAGGCCAAAAAATATTATTAAAAACTCTTCATAATGTAGAAAATTGACCAGCATCATGATGATTAGTTCGATATTTTGCATTAAATCAGAAAGACATACATTTTTATAATGGATTTTTACACAATCCTGTTGACAATTTACTACTTCGAATTTTTCAGAATTTAACAACTTTCCGATGAGCGCAAGTATTTGGGAAATATATTAGAGAAAATTTTATATATATATATATATATATATATATATATATATATATAGAGAGAGAGAGAGAGAGAGAGAGAGAGAGAGAAAATTATCAAGAAAACTATGTGGCAATTTTACAACTACATTTTTCACTCAACTGGTGATAGAAGAAAATTAAAAAGAAATAAGTTACAAATCTGTAATAACTTGTAACTTATGAAAGAATGCATTGATTAGAAATCGTTTACCTCTTTATAAAGCGAATTAACATAAAATGTATTAAAAAAGAAAAGCAGGGTCCTTTTTTGAAGTGCGCAGACTATTATAAATTAAATCTGCAACGCGAGAACAGCATATTTTATCTGGGATATTCACCTGAATTTTATATTTGGAGCACTTTATTCAAATTTACATGGATAGCAATTGTGCAATGAAATATGTATGAAACTAAGTACTTATATATCTAAAAGTAATTTTGTACTCCCAAATTGTAAATTCTGTATTGCATATGTAAATATCACAGTTGAAATGTTGTTTTTTGCATTTATTTTATTTTCATCTCTTAAACTAGTTTTATTGTAATGTTATATTTTTGATTTTAAAGTCATATCTTGATTTTAAAGTCATATCTAAAGTCTACCCATTCCTTTTAAACCAACTCTATTAAATTTGTTTAAAAAAATTACGACGCTTTCATAATTAATCTCTTTAAAATATGTAATAGGGATTCAGAAAATACGGATTTTTCATTTTGTTATAGACTGCCACTGTTAAGCAAAGTTGTAGCAATGCCCGCGGAATCTACAGCCAGATCTCTATTGCGGAGTTTAGCTAGCAGAAGATTCTGAATAAACGTCTTATCGATAACCCCAGGAGCGCCAAGAAAGAATAATTCCTCTTTTAAATTATTTACAAGATTCAGAATCTTTTCGTAGGCTTGAAGCTGTTTGGGAAGTAATTGTCGTGTGATTACAATGACCTGCTCTTCTAAAACGGTGAAGCTCCTACATAACTTTGCTTGCAATTTCCCTTTTTCGCTGCAGTGGCTTTAGCCAAAATCAGCCTGACATTTTCTAGGTAAGGAAATCATTTTATACTCAATCCATACCAAAGCTCTGTTAATGATTAGGTAATTATGAGTGCCATGCAGCCTATGCACGATATCTTCTATTAAATGTCCTTTATTTGTTTCACAGCTGGAGAGCATTTGATAGTCTGCAAGTGCTTACTAAAATTGCAAACAGATCTTCTAGATACTTTCATAGTAAGAGCTTTATTACTTCTCTTCGGAAGATCAGATTTGTGTTTTCTGGGCATTTCGAAAAACTATCAAATAATGACAGATAAAAAATTTTTTATACTAACCTAAAAATAATTCATTTAAAAGTTTAAGCATACACGAAAAATGTATAACTGACATATTTACAATTTAATAACAAAAACTCAACTAACCTAAAAACTACTTACATTATACACCCGAAATAAAACAAAATAGCAAATCAAGTCCGTGTTCCTTTAAAATCAAATCTAATGTTTTTATATATGTATCGATATTGAGATTGTTACAACAGTGTAATACACATAATTTTTACACTTTTAATTTAAATGAAAACACAGTTGTAAATGATCACGAGTGAATTTTTAACTCTAGTTGGCGTAACGCAAAGGCCTGACTTTACTACGTCATTTAGGGTAAAGCAGTGCATATTAGAAATTTTTTATTTCTTTTATTTTGTTTCATTTTAATTTGAAAATTCTTCAGAATAAATCTGAAAGATCGATTAATTAACTTCATTGTATTTTAAATACATCAGACACTAAGATAATAAACAAAATCGCTTGAAAAAAATCGGTATAAAGCATGCTAAACTTATCGTCATCAGCTTGGGAAAAAAACTTGAAGCCTTATTCATGTTTGGCGGGATTTGTCCTCTGTTTTTTTTTTTTTTTTTGGCGAGGAAGTTAGTTTTTAATTAATAAGATAATAACCACTCAATTAACTGGAATAAATTGCAGCTTATGTTCTGTTCCAGACAATAATTATCTCTGGGCTGAATTTCTTCCAATTCCATTCAGCTGTGATTGACGGACCAGCAACTATCCATCCAAACTTTCACATTTATTATAGCACTTCAGATTTCTCGTATCTACCTCCATCCTACTCCGTTATATTTTCCACCCCTGCAAAATCCATTATTCACTTCATTTTTTTGAAAAAAGTTTCCAGGTAAAGTTATTTAAAAGTTCTTAAACTGGCAACTCATTTTTCTAGCAGGGGCTATGATATTTAATGATACGTTTATTAGCTTTCAGGTTCGAGTTAATATCGGTTTACATGACTTTTTTTCTGTTAAGTAGTAATTAAAGTATGAATATTACCTCATTATATCTCATTTAATTCTATAATTTTGCCAGACTATGCTTTACATGAGTTTGAATCTATTAACGTTAACTTCAGAAGAGATGTATTAATAGTTATACTTTTTTATGATTATTTCCTGTTTTAATATTACTATTCCAGATTGTAAAATTCCACTGACACTCTTATTTTTATTTTAATCATTGACCTCAGAATTTCGAGAAAGCGACTGATTATTCTAAGCGCTTTTAGACTAAAAAAAACTAATAAAATAGAATATGAATCGGAATATGAATAAGAATTAGAATATGAATCGTATTAAATTAAATTTTTGTCTCTTTAATTATTTGTTTGAAATTAATCTAAAATGACCGAGAGGAAGTTATTCAAATATTACATATTTTCTTTACAGAATTTAACTGGGTGGTAGTAGAAAAGATTGCATTTGAAAAATAACTGAAACATTTTTGAGGATTCAAGTATATAAAACTTTTATAAATATATGATTAGATTACTTCTGTAACTCTAATTTGTTAATATTATTACAAATCTGTTCTGTTGCTTCCCAATATGGTTGGTCCAATCACTGATAAGACCATTTTAAGATCAGCTCTGATAGATGTTGATCGTTCGTAGAATCAGTGATCCCAGGGCTAGGCAACTATTTGGCGACAAAATAGGCAATACTGGAATCTTCCACAATTTTGGCGATAGAACAGTAGAAAACGAGATTTTATCTCGCTTTCTATTGCTCTATCGCCAAATAACTGGAGGAAAAAAGTTGCCAAAGCTCGAAAACCTTCTCTGCCTTGCCCCTGAAGCTATAAAAAGCAGTGCGATCAAGTTCTAGACAATGTAGTTTGAGTTAAATTCTGGTTAATAGTTGAACGAGCTCTCTCTGTGAGTGCTTCGAGCAGCTTATCATTGATATGTTAGAAGAGTTGCTGTGTATAACTAGTACTCGTATCGACTGTGAATTTGTTATCTGCGTCTCCAGGATTTTGTATTTATAAAGTCGTCGTTGGTTAACGAGGCTTATCGACTTTGCGTCTCCATACAACCACTACAAGCGAAACCGCTAACTTTATGGACTTAAGAGTTCAATGCTCCGGTCCCATTATTGGCTAATATTTATTAAATATTTTTATTTCCGAAATGTACATAAAATTTTAACAATTTTGTTTTCTTAGTGAATTAGAATTTGAAATTATCCATAGACAGATATAATCTATTTATAACGCAATAGAATTATGTTAAAAGATATAAATTGGACACTTTTCCTGCTCTTGTCAAAAATAATTGCTTACACTGACAAAAAGATATGCAGAATGCATTTCCACTTGTATTTTTACTTCCTAGTCCCTATTTTGCATTTATGGAATATCACATTATATAATTCAATATTTAAAGAAGGATCTATGGAAGGAAAATCATTAATTGCGATTAATGTTATGTGTACTTCGCCTTAAATTTTTAATTTCATCATGCGTTGTAAATAAGAGATATCCTTGAAAAAAATTAACTATATATCATTCTAGATCCTTCAATTTTGCTTTAAGAGGTAGATATTTTATTCCAGAATTTAAATAAAAATATATTACATCCATATCATTTTTGTGGAATCCTGATTATAAATATTTTATTTATATTTATGTCGTAGCAAATATAAACAGTTCCAAATCTTTATACGAACAATAGTCATTGTGAATGTGTCTGCCTCAAAAATGATTGGGACGAATCTTGCACATTTTTAATCAACACAAATTAAATAGGGATGTCAACTGTTGAAAGTTGTAAAGCTTATTAAATATTGGATAAATTAAAATAAACAATAGCAATTGTAGTATTCTGTAGTAACTTCCGAGTAATGTATTTCATGAGGAATATTTCTGTGTTATCTTAAAATTCAAAATATTTTCCATACAGAGATACGAATTTTATTTTCATGCAGTTTGTCCTACAATTTTCATTAATTTTTGAGATTTTATTAATTAAATAATATTTAAAAACATTTGAAATACTTGATATGTACATGAATTAAAATCAGGATATACAGTTTACGACTGAATGGTCAGACCTTATATTATTTTACCTTAATGTTTAATATTTATGTTTTATATAAAATTTTGGAAGTGTTTTTAATTCAGTGAAAAAAATTTTGAAAATTATTAGATTAAATTTCTGTTATTTTAAATTGAATCTTTTACAAAGTATTCAGTAAGTAATATTGTAATGGAAAAGAGAATAATATTCTGAATACTAATAAAGGGAAGAAAAATAATTTGTAAGCAAATCAAGATATTTTTCATAAGAATGCGAATGAATAAATGTTGTTCAATTCATTAAAAGATTTCTAAAATCTTCTCCTCTTCAACGTATTTTTAGTTTTTTTTCATTAGATTGATTATTTTTATCTAAAGAAGCAACAGGCTTATTTTTATTCATTTATTGTCCTGAAACATTTATTTAAAACTTTCTTTTATTTCATTAATTGTGAAAAAAACCTGAACTATTTATAATATCAATATGGATAAAAAAATTAGGTTTTGAATACTTTAAAAAATTGTCTGCTTTCGCTGATACTCTGAATTTAATTAAAAAATGTTTAAAATCTATACAAAAAATATATATTATATTATTTTGCACAAAATAATTGCACATTAAAAATATTAAATTGGATGGAATTTTGATTCCAATTAGCGATAAATATGTCATTACAAAGTTTATATCGAAAACAATTTTATTAATTCAATATGGCATTAAATGATATAATTTCAAATTTTGCATGCCTTCCAAACGGGTCATTAAATGTTTTATTATGTCACATAATGAGTGAACGTGTAATATTAATATACCCAGAATCTTCTGGTTTAATTAATTAATTTAATTTGTATATTTCGAGTAAAAGTAACAATGCAGATATCCACCATTTGTCTCCATTACAACCAAGGAAAATACAAATAATTCGCATAAAAAATGTAGAGCATTTTAAATCACTGACTGAATTATAAATTTATTCCATGTAAAATTTTTAAGTCTACCTAGTAATGAATTATTTTAAGACATAAAGCTGATTTAATGGTTCATCCATTTTTAATAAAGAAATGAAAACTATAATTGAATTAAGAAAAAAATTGAAAAAAATGAAGTATTAATTTAATTTAATACATAAAAAACTGAAAATGCTCAACTATAATTCAAAATATAATGTTTAAGAGTATAAGTAAAATTAATTAAATATTTGCAAATTATTTCAAAAGTAAAGTTTCTAAAACACAAATTTAACATTTTAGCAAAAATGTAATTAGTTTTATCTTTTGTAAAAATGAGAAGAATTTTTGTATGACTATAGAAAATCTCTTGTTTGCTTATTCATATATTGCTGTTCGAATTTTATCCTCCGAATAATCACCCTTCTCAATCGGCGGTTTATTTTTCAGCTTTTTTCAAGCTGAAATTTATGGATCTGAATAAGCTGCAAGCTAAGGTAAAAGGCTGCTAAAAAAGTTTTGAAAAATTGGGGAGCCATCCCTGGAGGGAAATGCCTTTTTCCGACCAATGTTTATATAAATCTTATTTAAATTTCCCACCAACAGAGCCTTGAAATCTGGTGTAAAAAGGTAGATTTTCTATTTGGATATGACAAGAAACAGGAGAGTGGAAAGATACAATCAATTAATCTTATTTCTTGAAATTAAACATTTCGTTTTCTAGTGTACGCTGCAACAAAGAAAGCGTACCGTTTAAGAGTAATTATGCTTGAGCAGTTTTATAAATTTTTTTATTGCATGGAGTATGAAGAAAATGTTGCTTTTTTTTTCTTCTGAGAATAGAAATTAAAGGAAGACTATAATATGGAAATTTTTTTTCTTCTCCAAAGTCTGCCAAATATCTTATGTAGTATTTCTTTTGGCAACATACTCTGTAAAACAAAATGTTTAATTTCATAAAACTCTTTTAAATACTTTTGTCAGGCAGAACGACAAAACACGGTATGGCTTATATAATAGATTTTACTTCACGCATAAAATTTACTTTTAAAGAATTGTTTTTGTTCGAAAATAAATTTTTAATGATTTTCGTTCTGAAAAATTCTTAATACACTTTAGAATTACAATTTTGAATTATTTTTACAAAGTTATCATGTTCATGTAGTTTTGTGTCATATATAACTCTGTCGTCTATTCTATAATATGCCAGTTAAAGCTTGATGAAAAAGAAAATCCTATTGTTTTCTTTGAAATAACTGAATTCGACAATATAAAAAATGACATTATATTTGTTCATTTGAAACTTCTTCGTTTTTATTATCTACTAGGTGATACACGGCACTCTGCTTCCAGCGATGAAATAATTTTGGAAGGATGGTTCGAAATTTAATATAACTGTTTTGTGATAATTAGTAATAATAGAATGACAGATATTTTCCTGTCGACACTGAATAAATTCATTGAACTCGAATGATATATAAAGGGGGAGTACAATTTTTTAAACCTTATTATTAGGACTTATTATTATTAGTGTGGACAATATATTTTGCTTTTCAATCTTCAGCAAAAACAAATACATTTCTTAACCTTCCGATTCGTAAGCATACAGCTGGCCTTGGGAAAAACATGGTCTATAGAGGTTCAATACGCACTCATGAAGTGAGTTATTTTAGCCCTTGTTGATGCAGTCGAATGGAAAAACTGCAGTCATTTAAAATCAAGAGGCATGTCTGTGGAAATAATGCTAATTCTGGAAATGAGCACATATTTTCCAACCAACTTTTCGTTAAGAATAATTGCCTCATTTTCTTGCCCCCAAACTTCATTTTTGATTGTGATGCGCATGATCAGATAGCATATAAACGTTTTTCTCTCCATTATTACTGTATATTATTATATTCTATATAAGAGATCCTAAAACTCTTGAATTTTCAATTTCTTAACGATTTGTTTTACGACAATGCATAACATACAAAAAAAGAAAAATTGATTTATATATATTATATATGATAACTTCACTATTGCCTGTAGCCTTCGCGTATTTGCAAGCAGGAATTTAACCAAGTTTCATCGCAACCAGTTGAACGGGAAAGCATCACATAAGGTACGAACAAACGAAAATTCATTTTATATATTGGATATGGATATGATAACTGCATTATGCCTATAGTCTTTACGCAGTCGCAAACAATAGGTTAAGCAAGTTACATCGTAATCGGCTGAACGGGACGACAGATCATAAGGTACGAACAAACAAACATTCACTTTTTTATATATTAGATAGCCGAGATTTAACTACAAATATATATTGAACTATTTTTTCGCTATTCAAATCATCGAGCTGAAGCAATCCCAGAAACTATTTTTTTGAAATAGTATTCATTATAATCGATTGGAAGTTGAAAACATATACACTGATGGAAAAAAAATCCCAACACCAAGAAAAAATTATTTTAGGAGTACATTTGTCTAGGCAACATGTTTAATTGATTAAAGTTTTAAGATCACAGATAGAACCATTTCAAATGTGAAATTTTGGTACATTAGTAACCGGTGTAACCACCAGAATTTTGAATGCAAGCATGCAAACGTGCATGCATTGTGTCGTACAGGTGTCGGATATCAGTTTGTGGGATGAAGTTCCATGCCTGTTGCACTTGGGCGGTCAATGCAGGGGCGATTAATGCTGGTTGTGGATGACGCTGGAGCTGTCGTCCAATGATGCCCCATACGTGCTCGATTGGAGAAAGATCTGGTGATCTAGCGGGCCAAGGCAACATGTTGACACTCTGTAGAGCATGTTGGGTTACAACAGCGGTAAGAGGGCGAGCGTTATCCTGTTGGAAAACACCCCTTTGAATGCTGTTCATGAATGGCAGCACAACAGCCTGTATCCCTAGACTGACGTACAAATTTGCAGTCAGGGTGCGTGGGATAACCACGAGAGTGCTCCTGCTGTCTTAAGAAATTGCTCCCTAAACTATAACTCCAGGAGTAGGTCCTGTGTGTCTAGGCCGCAGACAGGTCGCTAGCAGGCATTCACCTGTCCTCCTTCTAACCAACAAACTGCTATCACTGCGAACAAGGCAGAACCGGCTTTCATCAGAAAACACAACAGATATCCAATGAGCTCTAGATTGACACCACACAGTCGCCAACGGCAGTGGTTTGGAGTCAGTGGAATGCACTGCACAGGGCGTCTGGCTCGGAGCTGTCCTTGAAGTAACCGATTTGTAACAGTTCGTAGTGTCACTGTGGTGCCAACTGCAGTTCGAATTTCAGCTACAGACGCAGTACGATTAGCCGCAGCCATACGCCGAATACGACGGTCTTCCTCCTCAGTAGTAATACGTGGCCGCCCGGAACCTGGTCTTCTTGAAGCAGTACCTTCCCTTGACCACTGCCGCCAATACTCATGTACAGTGGATACATTCCTGCCAAGTCTTTCAGCAATATCGCGGAAAGAAAGCCCACCTTCTCGTAGCCCTACAACACGACCTCGTTCAAACTCAGTGAGCTGTTGATAATGGCTTCTTCGTCTCTTCAGAGGCATCCTTGACTAACATTAACCCACTACGTCAAATCTCAACTGTAAATAACGATCTCGAACTTTACACCACTTATTTAAAGCAAACCTCATTTGCATGTTCATAGTGTCGCTACTAGCGCCACACTTACGCGCGTAGCTCGAAATTTGAATCGACGTCATCTTTCAGATGTATAAACATGCCTACCAAATTTCATTTATCTAGCACAGCTCCTTCCTAGTGTTGGGATTTTTTTTCCATCAGTGTATTTATGGATAACTTGATATTCGATTCAAACTGTCATATAAAATTGTCATCTTCTGTTTTAACCTCTCGGATAGGCAATTCATTAAATGAAAGTCTGAAAAAGTCAGAAAAATTATACTGAAGATTTTGATAAATTCTCGTTATAATGAGTTCAAAAGAAAGAACAATATTGCCCTGTGGAAGTTAACATAGTTCTAGCCATAGTTCTCAAAACGTAGTTCTAGCTATAGGAAGAACTATGTTTTGATACTTCAAAATCATACCACACTATTGGAAAAAAATTCGTATAACGTTTTTCAATCAGAATATCGGCACTAAAACTTCTACTAGATAATTTTAAGGGTTGTCTGCCTATCAGGCATTATTCTTTAAATGTCTAATCTTTCTAAATAATAAAAACTATAAATAGATTGTTATTTCAGTTACAGATGTACAATATTCGAAGTACGAATAAGATATCTGTTTTGTTTTTAGATACTGGCAAACTCATTTCAACAAATGTATGTAATAAATACATTAAAATCCCGTTTTTTTTAAAAATCGCTAGCATTTACTTTTAAATTCAGAGCATCTTGGGTATTTATTTACATATAGATATTTATATACATATACATACATTTTTTCAGATTCCTTCTACAGTTTCAGATTCTCAAACAGAAAACAATTTTTCCAAGAAAATAAAATATTAATTTTGTTTTTGAAGAGCTTAAATGAAATTTCCTCATAAGATTTAGCAAATCTGTGTCGGGTTGCTGACACAAATTCTGATTGGATATTATTTAAAAATGATTGGATATTCTTACTGTCGTAGAAACTTAACTTTAACTTTTACTGAATGCGGCTTCAAGGTACTTTCCTTAAATACTTTGCTGAAATTTGAAACAAGGAATAAAAAAAGTCATGTAAAAGTGTTTTTCAAATTTTATTAAGAATTCACTTATTTCTAAATAACTTTTTTTGTAGAATTGTTCCACTGAAAAAGAGGGAAGGGAAGTAGATTAAGGATTTTCAGAAAGTTTAAACTTTAACACTAGTTGTATTCTAAATTGCATCATAGCTTCTAAACTATAAGAAATAAAGTAAGTATTATTTAAATATTTTTAATAGTTATTATTTTAGAAACATCCAATTAAGTGAAACCGTATTTAATTTATCTTGATTGTTTATTAAAAGTTCGACCAAGAATTACATCAAAATTATTTTTGGTTGTATCTACAACAGTATTTCATGAAATTCGTAAATATAGAAACATTTTTATAATTCACATCGCAAAGTTTTATTGAAGTTTTATAAAAAATAATATTTAATATAAAAAGCTCTCGAAAATAATTTTTATCTAAAAATCTTAAGAAAGTATGCTTATATTATCTATTCCTTATAAATACATTTATCTTTACTTATAATAAAGCTCATTGTCTCTCTCTGCGTATGTGTTGGCACTCTACAGACCAGACCATTCCATTTAGAGCTACCAAATTTGGCATGTGTATACTATGGACACCAGTAATGTGCAGCCTTGGAGCTACTTTTTCAAATTTTTAACTAAAATTTAAATTATTTAAAAATTAAGAGATATTTTGGATTTTCTCCGCTATAACTTCCGAAAATATTATCGCACAACCATAATTTTTATACCAAATTTAAAAATTTTCAAAAAAATTAGTTTTCTATGGTGCAAATATTTTAAAATGTAACTTAAGTTTCTATTTTTAACGAATTTTTAAGGAAATATTTTAGCCATAATTTTCAACAATATATTTCAGACAAAAGAATGAAATTTAATCTGCTCAAACACGTCAAAGAGAAAAAATTAGCTTTTATCAAAGTGTTACCTTCATATTGACAAAAGTTCAAATTTTTTAAAAATTAACTATTACTTCAAATTTAATCTGAAAAAAAAAATGCAACATTCTGCACGTGACTGGATAACATAAAATAAATATTAAATGTGATATTTTCTTTAAAAAATAAATGAAAAACAAAAGGTTCAACGGTCGTTTGTAATATCTGTATTATTAATTGAATAAATCATCTTTATAGCTGCAAACATCATTGAATTTATACAGGATACGCATCCCAATTTGGATCAAATGGATAGTTTGTAAATCATTAGTAATAGGCATCCATGTTACTTAATATTATTAACTTGGTCTAAATAAAGTAAATAATTATATTTTTTGTAACCTGAGTCAAAAAACGCATTCATTGATGAATAATGAGTTTTAGATTTTTTTTCATACTTTGCTCTGTGAACCATATTTTACAAAATATTTTAACTAATATTTTAAACAAAAGTTGTTTCATCAGTCAATCTTCTAAATAAATTATTAAAACTGAGTGATGTATGAAAATAAAATAATATTATTCTGAAAACATGTTCTTTTAGCTCTTTGCTTCCATCATATTAAAGAAAATATCAATTTCAGGCCAATCAATTCCCGGAATTACTCCAAGGCTTGAATCAATTGAATATGTGTTTGCGTATATGAATGAATATGTGTATGTGTTAGGACACTACACATTAGACCATATGATCTAGGGTTACCGCACTTAGTATGTACATATTTATTTTGGAGGATGAAAAAGTTAACCAAGGAGGTGCTTTTTTTAAAACTTTAATTAATTAAAAATTAACCTAACATTTAAATTTTTCAGCGATAATTTCCGAAAATATTACAGCACAAAACTATTTTTTAAATCCTCTCAAAAATGACACTTTCGTTGATAACAATGTTTTAACCAATGAATTAAGTTTATATTTTTAATGATTTTTTTGAAAAAAAAGATACAGTTACTATATTTTCCAAAAATTAATTTCTCACAAAAAGTGGAATTTAACCTGCCAGATAACCTTTAAAGTGTGCCAGTGCTTTTCTGTCACTTTGACAATAACTCAAACAGAATGATTAAATTAACTCTCACTAAACCGAGAAAAGTGTGATGCTCAGCAAGTTTTGAAATTGTAGAATAATGTTATGGAATAAATAAAAAAATTTGATATTTTTTCACATAATTCCACAACAGCTGTTTGCAAATAAGACAGATAGTAGTACAGTGAGCAAATAACCGTAAGGCTTCTAAAATAATACGAGTTACGTGACTATCGAGTTTGAAGTTTAAATATATTTGGCTGGTAAGTTATAAAGAGAACAAGGTAGTAAGAATTTAATTGAAAGTTTTAGAACGCAATAGTCGAAGTGAACCAATTGGTCTCCAAAGGCGGAGATTATAATACATTTTTATAATAAAGCTCAATGTGTTTGCGTGTGTGTGCTAGTGCTCTACAGACCAGACCGTTGGATATATAGCTACCAAATTTGGCACATACATACTTGAAGGTCAGGAATGTGCACCTCGCAGCGAGTTTTTCGAATTTTTAATTAGATTCTGAATAAATTAGGCAAAATTTCAGTGTTTTCCGTCGTAACTTTTGAAAATATTATATTGTGAATGATAAAAATTGGTTTTTACATCATATTAAAGATTAAAAAATTATCTTTTTGGTGATACTAATATTTTAATCAACAAATTTAATTTCTTTTTTTTTATGAATTAAAAAAATTATTCAATTATAGTTTTCAAAAATAAAACTATAATTTAAGCTTCACGCGCAAGTTGCGAGTGAAATGAAAGACAATTATCTTTTATCAATATGTTGTCATTAGATTGACAAAAACTCAAATTTAAAAAATAAAGAAACTGTTGTTGCATATTAAACATATAAAAATGCAGTTTTCAGCATTTGTCTGTATGAAATGAAATAAACAGGATTTTTTATTTAAAAAGAAAATGTAAAGAAAAGTTTATATGACTTTTACAGTATTATTAACTAAATAAATCAGCTTTATTTAAGGCTAATGTGGTTTACTATATATCTTTTCAATTCAAAGCCCAACGGATAATTTGCAAAACTTTAATAGAAGTACATCTATAAAAAGGTTCTAAATTAAGTAAATAATTACAAAATATGTAGCATAAGTTCAAAAAGGCTTTTATAAATGAAAGTTTAGCTTTTATCTAGGTCCTCTGCTCTATGAATAATACTAAACAAGACATTATTAAACATTAATATTTTAAATAAAATGAGATGAACATTAATCACCTAAGTCAGTCTCTAAAACTGGCTGATTTATAAATATTTGAAAATCACTATTCAATAAACGGGGGTAATTTTAAACCACTTCATTATAATTCCAAAGATGATTAGCGTCCACGGTTTCTCAAGACTGACAGGTCTAAGAATGAAAATTTTGATTGTTCTTAATTGTTCTATTCAAAACTTCATAAATCGACCAAATTGGATAGCAGAAGATAGGAATCTTCATTTATTTATTTGAAAGCTAAAGTGTCAAAAATGTTTTGGAGAACAGGGTTTCTTAGAAAAAAAAGATGTAAAAAATTTATACTTAATAATTTTTTTAATTATGTTCACAGACGAAAATAAAATATTATTATTCGCATCATTTAAATCCTTTTGAAAGTAAAACTAAAAACTGAATTTTATGGTGAATCTAAGAAATTTGCATTGAATAACTGTTGAAATATCACACAAATTATTAAAACTTTTCTGTAAAACACATAACGATTCACTTAAGAGCGCTTATATTTTTTAAAAAAATTCTTGGTTTCAGTAAAAACATTTTACATCAGTTTGAAGTTTAATCATTTTTACTTTAATTTAAAGAGGAAATTTTGTCGGAGGTGGCAAATAATAAGAGAGACCTGTAGTAATTACCTGCATAGTTCCTTTATAGCTTCATGAGTGACTATCAAAATTTGAATCTTAAAAATATTTTGATGAAGTAACTATTAAAAGACAAGTTACATAAAGTATTTAATTGACTATTACGAGGCATAAACTATTTAATTGACACTTTTAAAGAGCATTAAGAGTGGCGAACCAAAGGCGGCAAGTAATTATATAAAATTAACGATATTTTACATGAATATATAATAATTTCAAAACATTGACTTTTTTATCCTTTCCAAATCTAACTTTAGCCAATAAAATTTTTCTTTGCATCAAAAATATCGAAAATTTAAAACGACAAATAATAAATACATAATCTTTTTGTACGTCTTGGAAATATACTTATTTCCCAGAGGATATAGATTATTCAGCAAAGTTGCAGACATTACTAAGATCTACTCATCTGGAAGTCGGAAGACAAAGAGGCATTTTCTTTAAGACTTTGAATAAAAAGTTTTTTTTGGCAAAACATCCATTTCATGATTTATGCATTATCCATTCTCATGGAATAATATTTTTGTGCCGTAAACTCTGCAGTATGTAGTCGCACTTTCATTATCTGACGAATTATTTATTTTTTCCTTGTTTAGAAAGAGAATATCTGCCTCATGAGACGAGTTGTAATAGAAGTATTTCTGGAAATTCTAATTCAAATTAGAATTTTTAAAATGTGATTAATATTAAGAGTATGAAAATATTTGTTTTTTGACTATAAATAGGTTTTGAATGAATTTTGTTTCTATAAGGATATTTAAATTAGCTTATTTTTAAAGACAGTCCATTCTAATTTTATAAATAATCGAGCGAAAATGCGTGGCGTAACTAATGCAAAATATTTTCGAAGAAGGAAATTATTAATAATTCTTTTTTTATTTTTAAAAGAAATTCATAGTAATTAGAGATTATATTCGCTTTGTTGCGGTATTCTATTTTCACTTTGTTGCAAATATTCTAGAATGATGATGTAGTGTTATCTTGAAAATAATTTAAAATATGAATTTACTTTATAAAATATTTAAATTTAGTCCCAAAATGTTTAATAGTCAGATGCTGTATGCAAGCATATCTTGTCTCCTTTCATTTTATTTATTTATTTATTTAATTTTCCGAATCCTAGTGTCATTCATTTAAATTTTTAATACCATGAGACATTTTGTGTCCTGAAAGAAATGAGAAATCTATTTCCTTAAAATAGCACGATTGACTTAATTTGTAATTACGATTGACTTAAATATAAACAATGTATACATTTATAACTTAACATGAAACTGTAACCGCTGCAAATATCATTTTCAAAATAAATTAGATATCAATTACAACAGGAATTAAAATGGCGAAGTAAAATGACGAAAAAATTATATCCTAAAAATTACACATCAAAACCCTGTTGCTCAGTTGAGTGGCCATATACTAATTGTTTTTTTTTAATCAGATAACTATCTTCAGAAGCGAAATAGCTCTCTAAATACCAAAGGTAATATTTTTCATAGCAATCTGGAAATGACCCTTGTATATTTTTGGTTTTTGGCTTAAGAGCCATATTTAAACAAAATGAAATGCTTCTTGATGAAAACCGAACTTCGAACTCGAGAATCGAACTTACTTTAAAAAAAATTATTAGCTCTCCACTAAGAAAACAAAAAAAGAAATTTTTTGGAATGTCAGTTTGAAAGAGAAGATAAAAACATGTACTATAAACCCACTACGAGTGGTAAAACAATGTTATAGTCGTATATAAAAGATAACAAGCAGATATCAGAGAAACTTAAACAGGCAGTAGTATGTCGTAAGAAGTTTTCGTTTGTCTCCGAAATAGCCAAGAGTATGTTTCTTATTTGATTTCCAGTCCTTTTTGTCTTCATTTCTTTCTTTGTTTTCAAAGCAAATATATACAAAGAGAATTTCGCTTTATTGAAAATATCTGACATTTTTTTAAGTTGAAGGAAGCATTTCAAAAGGCTATTAAAAGTACGATGCATATCTTGGCTTTAGAATATTATATTTTTAGTTTAAAATCTTTTTTAAAATTTTTTTGAAAAATAAGTTTTTAACCAACGTTTTATTTTTATAAAATTTGTGTAGTAATAATATGAAATTATAAAAACTTATGATTCAAAAATTTACTATATTGCTTTAAGAATTTCAAATTTTATTCAGTGTATTAAAATTAATATTTTTGGTGACAAATTAATGACAAATCTTAACTTAAATCTACCGATATGTCATTTCAAATATTCCTACTGTAATAATATACTGGTGTTTACGATTTCAGTCATGATTTCATGTTAACAGTTTTCCTATTTATCTGACTTTGTTTGTGATTTATCCCTAAAGGCATAAAATGAGCAAAAATATTATTACCAAATTTACACCATATTACAAAGAATTCAGAAAAATGCCCAGCATTATGAAGATATCGAACTATATCTTGTATTAAGACGGGAAAATATATTTTTTATAATTGATTTTAATACATCCTCGATGGCATTTTTTATTTATAATTTTTCGAATTTATCAATTTTCCAGCGAAGAGGTACACTAAAAAAATTCGTTTTTTTTTATCACAAATAGCTATGAAAGCATAACTTTGTCTATTCTTTTAGCCGACTTTTAGTTTATGTTTGGAATTTGAGGTATTAGTACGACTCTGCGGATCTTCTATTAGAATTTCAGATATAACCACGACCATTAAGTTTTTTTTTGCAATTTAGAAAATTGTTAAAAAAATTATATTTAGCAATCTATATTATTCACTCTACAAAAATTAGACAAACATTACTTAGAAAAAAATATTTGTAACAACTGACAATTTATCAAAGAATACAGTGAGTAAAGAGTGTCTACCTTTTTACAAAGAGAGCTAAAGATAAAAATGTTGGAAATAAAAACAGCATCGAGTTCTAAGAGTGTGCACAAAAGTGCCATCAATTGAAAAAAGACAGAAATGTGGCAATATGACAAATGTAATAGAAGTGCATTTTTTGATATATGAGATTTGCCTAAATTTCATATTTAGGAGCATTTTATACAGATATACATGGGCTGCAATGTTGCAATGAAATGTATATTAAATTAACTGCTTACTTTATATATCTAAAATTAATTTTTATATTGCTTTAGAGTCTCTGTATTATACAGTGTGTCTCGTAAGGAATGTAGTGTCTAATGTTTACAGATTTGGATATAACACGTCAAGACGAGTATTTCAATGCATAAAGTGTGGAAACTTTGCATGTAAAATCATTATCTAATTAAGATGTGAGCCTTGTGTTACGAAAACATAAAGAACTTACAATGCAACCGATTTTCGACATGTCGGCCGTTCGAACGAATAAAATGCTGAAGTTACGAATCGAAGTTCTCAGTTGCTTTTTGCAAAACTTCAGTCCCAATTTGCTTGACTTCAGTTTCAGTTGTTGCTCTCGAGTGATCCAATGTTGAGTGCTGAATGGGATACACTGTGTCTTTCAATCGTCCGCATAAAATACAGTCGCATGTGTTAATATCTGGGGATGAAGGTGGTCATTCTCTACCATTATTTGTTTCGTAAAGGAACCAACTCCGTCAGTCTATCGTGAAAATATTCAGTTAACATATCGAAGTTTCGAGAGTGTGGTAATGTGTAACATTATCTTGCACAAACCATTAATATCTTATCTTTATCATATCATGCAAGAAAATTATGTCACTGTCATTCAAAAACTCTCATTTTCTGAACATTATTTTCTGTACCAGCTCTTATCTTTTTTCCCCTTCAAATATTCGTTAACACGTTGTGCAATACAACGTTGGTTCCTTTATACATCTCGTACACTCTCATTTGATAGTCGTGCCAATTATGCTATGATGATTGCCGATATTTTTTAATACAATGTGATATGGTTACAACTCATGTCAAGTCAATTCTATGAAAACACGTTCAATCGAATATCTGCTAAATTTAAGAGCCACAACGAATTCTCACAAAACACAAATTTTTTGTGAATAAGGGACGACACATTTTTATCAAATCTGTTTTCTAGACTTATGTGATTTTGCAGGAATTTCCATATTCACTAGCATCTACAAAAGCTTCCATATTGGGCGATTGTTGAATGCAACAAAATTTGGAATACAAACTGTCTGATTTATGATTATCGTTCTTCGTGCAATGAGACTCTTTTGAATTTGTATGATTGTGTCGAATGTAAAATAAGATTAGACATTATTTTAGATACATTTTTGAGTTGACTATTTTTATGTATTTCGTCCTAAACAACTGAAACACTAAATACTTTGCCATTATTTCTTAATCACCATAGGTGAATACATTAAAAAAAATTGAAATTCTTTATCGTTAGAACGAGTTTGTCAAACAATTGTTTATTATTTGAAGTGTTGTAATGTTTCTTCTTATTTGGTTTAAAGTTTATTTTATTTATTTATTTCAAATGACAGAAAAGGAGTTTTATTTCAGTTTCGAGGAAAACTAAATGTTTTTTCAATTTCCCAACTGTAATAGGTAACAAATCCAACAATTTATCTCTTTTTATCCATAAATGTTACATGAAAATCTGAACGTATTGCATCATTATCGATAAAATACTCTGTTCTTATTTACTATATATTATATTATGAGCACTTCCCTTCCACTGTGTAATTTCTCTTTTCAGCATCTGCTAAGTCTATTATTCAATTCCTTTTTAAAAAAAACGTTTCGAAATAAAGTCATTTACAGGTACTTAAACTGGCTACTTGATTCTCTAACAGGGTCATGATATACTTAATGATCGTTTAATACCTTTCAAATTCGAGTTAATAACGGTTTAAATACCATTTTTCTATAAGAGGGAAATTTAAGTTCGAATCCCATCTAATTGCACTTCATTTATTCTATACTAGCCGCCTTTGGCGACCAGCTGGTTCGCCATGAGTAAAGCGTTCTAAAATTTTCAATTAAATCACATATTCATTAGCCTTGAAATAATTCCAGGCATTGATTGACCTGAAATTAATATTTTCGTTTTGATGACGGACGGAAAATTCTAAAAGTACACCTTTTCCTAATAATATTCTTTAATTTTATAAATCGGTCAGTTTTAACCATCGGTTATGCTTCCAAAATATTAAAAAAAAATTCGATGATGTTGCCAAAATGTTAAATATGTTTTTTTAAAGAAAGCAAGAAAGGAAAAAGGTATTAAATTATTGATACAGATATTGCAAACGATTATAGAAATATGCCATTAAGTCCGGATTTCAATGCATATCCTGTCTAAATTCAATCAGGTTTACCGTAAATAAAGAAGATTTATTGAATTAATCATTTAGATCTCGCAAACGATTGTAGAGTCCTTTGCCTTGCATTTATTTTTTAAAGAAAATATCGCATTTTATATTTCTTTTATTTTATCCAGCCACGTGCTGGAAGTTGCATTTCTGTAGATTATTTTGCGATGATATTTTTTTTATTTGAACTTCCGGTATTATTTTATTTTATCTAGTCACGTGCTAAAAAACATAGATAAAATATTTCTTTAAAAATTCGTTAAAAATAGAAGTTTAAGTTATACATTAAAACACTGATACCATTAGAAGGCTAATTTTTTAATCTTTAAATGGATGTAAAAATCATGTTTATGCGATCATATTTTCGGAAGTTATAGCGGAAAAACGTCTAAATTTCGCTTAAATTTTAATTAATTCAAATTCTAATTTAAAATTCGAAAAAAGGGCTCCGAGGTGCACATTCCCGACCTCCAAGGTATACATGTGCCAAATTTGGTAGCTGTAGGTCCAACGGTCTGGCCTGTGGAGCGCCAACACACACACACACACACACACACACACACACACGCACGCACGCACACACACACACACACACACACACACACATTGAGCTTTATTATAAGTATAGATATAGATATAGATTTTACAGGAGCTTGTATCTATTAGCTTTAACTTCAGAAAAAATAGTTTTACTTTTCATAATCATTTCTTGTTTTAATAATATTACTATTCCAGATTATGATGGTAATTTTTACATTTGTTAATTATTTTAATTCTTGAATAAATAACTTTGAGGAAGTAAATACTTATTCTAAGCGCATTTTCATTGAAAAAACAAATAAAATAGAATTTGAATCGATACTAACTTTAACTTTTGTCTTACTAATTATTTAACTTGTAGTATAAACTGATAAAGCTTTATGGAAATGTTGCTCATTTTCTTTATAGAGCTGAACTGAACGATCCCAGAATGTATTGCTTTTGAAAATTTATGAGTTGGAATATTTTTTTTAGATTCAAGGAGATAAGAGTTGTGTAAATATATAAGTTGATAATTTTTAAAATTCATCAATAACATGAAATCAAAAAATTATGAATTTTGTCATCTTACTGAAGAAAATTTAGATCGATTGTCAAACGTCTCTTGATTCTTTGAATTAATGGAAACATTTCAAACGAGGGCACGGCCATTTAATGTAAATAACTGCTAAAATTTTATACATTAATAACATACCTTTTTACTTTTCTCGTATGTAAGGAAACAAATAGAAGTATAGCAATCTTTTAAAAATTCAAACTCGAGATTTTTCAGAACTTGCACACTTTAGACTAAGTTGAGACAGAGAAACTCATCTCTAAAATTTTGTTTATCCATCAATAAACATGATCCCTCAAAAGTGATTTGATCTGAATGGATGAAATTAGATTATGGTCTATCACATCTCCATTTAATATTTTCATCAAATTATGAACGAAATTTATTCAAATGAAGTCAGCTTGTCCAGGCTGTCCGAGTATATATAAGGTCTATAACAATACAAATTATTTTCTTAGATAAATTGAATAACAAGCAAAATATGAAAATAGCCTAAATGTATCAATTCTGATGGCCAGTTTCAGCATCTAAAATGCAAGATTATGAAACTGGCTAATTTTAAAATTATGAGCAAAACCGTTCACTTGAAGATTGTATGTGTATGTTTGAATGAGTATATGTTTAAGAACAACTAAATACGATGACTACAAGACATAAAATGCAAGATGAATGAAATTTGGTACACAGTTATGGCATATAACTGCAGAGTTACCTAAATATTCCAAAATAAACAGTAGACTAAAATTATACCTAGAGAAATTTTGATAAAAATATTATTTCTGAAATTCATGTAGAATAGTATTAGGTTGTTCGGAAAGTAATTTCGTTTTTTCCCAACAGAGGATTTAATTGTATTTTTCGCACCCAATTTCATACTTAAACCGCAAAATCATTTTATGTTTTAAGAGCTGATATAGCAAGGCTTGAGTGTGAAAAAGTGCAGCTGATTCTTCGCAGTAGTTTTTGGATGGTGCCCTTTTAAATATGGAGAGCAATAAACAGCATTTTCGTCATTTTTTTCTTTTTTGCTATATAAAAGGTAAAAATGCTGTCAAGCCAGAAATAAATTAGCCAATATGTGTGGAGAAGATGTGTTAACAGTACATCAGTACCAGAACTGATTTGCAAAATTTTTCCTTCAAATGAGGAG
>JAPMOQ010015217.1:1114344-1136847 GCA_026543055.1 Argiope trifasciata | reverse complement strand
ATGGCAAAAGGTATTAGACCAGAATGGCAATTTTATAATTTAATAAATAATTTATTCATTAAACGAAAATTTCTTTTCATTTTGACAAAAAAAAAACCGAAATGACTTTCCGAACAACCCAATACAACAATAAAGAATCGGCATTGTCATTTAAACACTGATTCCAGCGCATTGGAAGAGTGAGAGTAATCTCAATGCAAAAATTGCTGACTATTCCAGTTTACCACGATGTCCTTTCCTCATTTTACCACAACCAAGCTCTTTGTGGATAACATGATAAAGAGTTCAGTTTTCTTTGGCCTATTAGCATAAAATATCTAATAACCTTGTTGCAATATTTTCACGATATTAGACATTTTGAATATCAAAAAACATCGTTTAGAGGTCGTGCAATATCTTGTATTTATAAAATTTTGGCAATCTGGTGATCCAATGATTTTGAATCATGAGTTACCCCGTATCCAAAATCATGTCTCTGTTACTCAGAACGTGCGCCATCCCGAAGCGGGGCAAGTCCTTAATGTTTAAGCATTCTGTCTCATAACACTAACATTACAGGCATATGGTACACTGTTTGAGACGTTAATCACTGTACACCTATTTAATCGACTGAAAATTTTGAGAATCTTGTTCATCTTTTACTAGAATATATTAAATAAGTACTAATTGTACTGATCTGGAGCAAAGTAAAATGCAAAAAAATCTAAAAAAAAAAAAAAAAAAAAAAAAACAATTCTTCACAAATGCGAGTATTGAAGCGAAGCCTTTAACTATGCATGCGGTACCTATAATACTACCATGTCATCTATCGGATGAAATATTAATTAATACAACGTCATTGCATTTGAAGCATCCTTTTCATTTCGGTTCTATTCTCTGAAAATAGTTTCAGAATTTCATTTCACGTCAGGAAAACTTATTTAATTTGGCATTAATAAATTAATGGCGCTATCAATCAATATTCAAGAGATTTCATTTCCAATAATTAATGACATAAATATAATTCTAAGATGAAACATTACCATAATACGGATACCAAATATTTGATTTCTTTGTATCGTATGTATTCTATGTCACTCCATTAAAGGAAAAAAGAAAAATCCTGTTTTTAAAAAGACGATGATGTTTCTGAGAAAGAAAGACCGAAAAATGTAATTAACGTTTTTGCCCATTTTCGTTAATGGAATTTGAAGATCAATGCATTATATATTGTTTTCAGATTTTCAAGCAGGACAAAACATGAAAAAAATAACTTCGCTTCGCTTTTTGTGTGAGAACTTAATATTTTATGAAAGAAATGAAATGCTTTTTCCTGATACCTCTTCATTGTAGACTTTTAATTTCCTTTTAACAACGAAACCAAAAGGATATATCATCAATCATTGAACAAAAACCTTTAATTAAAACAATTTTTTTTCTTCTAAAAATGAAAAGATTTTGAAACTAAAATTGCCCGATGTTTCTGAAAGTTTTAATTTCAAAGAATGATTATTCTTTCCTGTCTAATTCACATTTACAAAAGTCTAAATATTACATTTTAAAATGTGTCCAATTTTAATTGTGTTAACTTTTTAATTTCTAAATGCATTTTTTCTTTAAACACAGATTCATTTCTAAGAAATAATTTGGTAAGCAATTAAAATTATAATGAAAAGATTCAATTCAATCCCTTCTATCGTGTAGTTTACGTTTCGTATAAAGTGCTATAACTTAATAAGACTAAATAATTTTATTTGGTTAGTTTGCTTTAATAGGCTGCTATGCGTCACAAAACCAAACTAATAGAAGTCCATTGAGGCTTCTGACAAAAAATGCATTGCAATTCCAAATATCCCAGTAACATAAAAGCAATGAGAGTTTTTTCATCCATCGCAATATCACACGTTATGTGTCATATGTTCCTTTATATGCAGTATATATTATACGTTATGCATATTTTTTTGTCTAAATAGCCAGAATTACTTCGCATGCTCAAAGGTATGCAACCGCATAGAAGGATAGGCTTCACCACTGACGTAAAATTAATGTAAGTAATTCATGCAATTTACAATATTTTGTTTAATAATAAAGGTATATGATTTTCAAAGTTAGATGTTTTAGAATTGAACTAAGATATCGTGCTATAAATTCTTTATCCTCAAATCCAAACAAATAGTTCCAAGGATCATTTTAAATAATTTAAAATTTTTAATCTCTATTATTCATTTTTACGAAATTCTTACTTATTTAATTCGTTTTCTAAATAATTATGAAAATTAAAAAGGGAACTTTTTCAGAGCCAATAAACTTAATTCATGTCTGATTTGAATTAAAACATTATGAGCAAATGAATTAGCACAACGTTTACCATAAGTTGGCATATACCTATCTCTGCCAAAAATGTCAAAATGGCCTTTCGGTATTTAGTTAGAAAAAAATATATAAACTAGCCTATTTATTATGTAGTTACTGTAGACAAAACTTTTATATTTTCTATTGATTTGATGAGGCGTGTTGTGATTAAAAGATAATTCCTCTTTGTTTATTTACTAAAAAATGCTTTTCTTACTCTATGTCTTCAAGAATATCTGTTTTTTGCCATCAGAATTTTTTTTCGTCGTTTTTGCTACATGTTGATCGAAAATTCCAATTTTATGGTCACCATATTATTATAAATGAGCCTTTACGTTAATTTTAAAACTCTAATCCAGTTAAAGAATATTATGAGCTCAACTTGGTAATTAGATTTATTTCTAATTAAAATCCTCGCTTCTCCCCCTCGACCATGCTTATGGTTCTCACGATAATCAAGTTTTATTACTGACAAAATCTATTTTATTCACACAAAACGAGAACTTCCGAAAATGCTCATTTATCTGAATTTCAAATCCTTTAAGATCTGCTGCTAATTTTACAGATTCAACCCCTTCCATTAAGAATTAAGAAGAAAAAATCAAACACAAAATAAAAATTTAATTTTTATATTAAAACCTTCTTGTTTATAATTCTTAGATAGTTTTTACTTAAACTATAATATTAATACGGCTATAATTGCTCTTCGTAACTTCATATTTTTATCAAAAAATCCTAATGCTTTAGAATAAGCATCTAGTTTTCCAAACAACAGATTGTTTACACCAGGCAATCCTTTAAATTTCTTTATTTCAGGTACGTTATCTATTTCTTTCCATTCTTATGATAACATGTCTACGATACCAAAATATCATCCAAAATCACTTATTAGCCCCCTAGTATGTTATCGTACTCTGGGTAATATTTCACTATCATGAGTTTCATTATCAGTGCTTCTTAACTAATTGCTCATTTTTTCTGATTCCTCAGAATCCCTCCAATTACTTAGATATTCATAGTCTGCTCTATCCATTACGGAGTTTATTTCACAACATGTTATTTCTTTTGTAAGAATGTATATTAGCCTGACCGATGTTTATAAGAATGAAATTCTACTGACTAAGAAAAATTTTGTCTTGATTTATATCAAGAAATTCAAGCAGTATATAATAGATAATAGTGATCTATGATATTGCAAAACTGCTGCCGGAATCAATACACAATTTATGCATACAAATTGAATACACATTTTATACACAGAAATTAAATTCACAATTTATACAAAGAAATTAAGTATACATTTACAAATACAAGTTTATTATTATATTTAACAGTAACTTTAATCGCATGACGATAGTAGCACATCATCCTGCTGTATGGCACGAAAATTCAATGACTAGCTGCACTTATCATTTTACAGGAAGTGATTAAAATTCTCGAAAAATATTTTGAATTTTATAATCAGTTTTACATGAATATAACACACTGATAGTTGCTGGTAGACATTTGTTATTTTGAAATTATGATTCTCAAGTGAAAATTAGCAAGAATATTTTCATAAACCGTTTTTGCTAAGAGCTGAAATTTTACATCGCCAATCGAATCAAAACATTAAAAATTGGAAAAACTTGATTTAAAAGGACTTTTATAAGAACCTTTTATCAAAAAGAAAGACCGAAACTTTATTTCGGAGTTCATCAACCCGTAAGAATTCTAGAGTACGATAATTCGCTCATTCGTAAACACGCTGATAATTACTGTCAGGTTTTCGCGTTCGCATATTCAGTAACGAGCAAACGCGTCCCAAATTATCAACTAACAAGCTCAGGCGGAGGGCCGTTTGAAGTTGGAACGAATTTCTAGTCCGCTGGATGAGATCAAAGGATTTTAACAAGCGCCATCTTGTCCTAGAGCAACTAAGTCGTTTTATTGGAATGAATTCGAAATTGGTTCTTATGAGGAAAACATTTAAAGAAACACTTGCCGTCCATCTACGGAGAAAACATTTTGAAAAATCCCTCTTATGAACATTTTCAGTTCCTTTTCTGGATCAGTGTAATTTTAAGTAAAGAAAAATATTGATCAGGAAATTCTGTGTCAATTGAGATTCTGTAAAATGGGTCAATTTGGGCAAAAAATAGTGAAAATTACAACAAAAAAAAACATTCTATTGCTTCTATTCTACTAATTATTTTTATACACGATATATTTACAGATATTTATGAAGGGAATGGAGTAGGAACTAAGAAATATGTGCACTTTAAAAAAATTATAGCTAATCGGGCCTTTCTGTAATGAGTATTCCTCAACATTTCTTGTTGAAAATTATATTAAGCAGCTTTCAAAAAAAATTACTCAGTTCAAAGTTATATCCCTAATTTATTGCATTTCAAACACTTGCATTAATATATTACCTTGAAATTTTCCCCTACGGTGTAAGATATATTTATAAGATTTTATGATATCATGTTTTGTGTATAAAATTTTTATAAAATCAGAGTTCTTCAAAAAATTCATAGACAGTTTTCAATCGTCTTGAACTGTAGCATTGTTAATTTTAAAAAATTACAAAAGCTGATGCAGTTGCCACTTCTTTCAGCATAAATCTACTGATAAAATATTTCGATATACGTGGCTTGTTTGTGGGACATAATATAAAATAGATTATAATTCAGAGAAAAGGGCATTTGATAAAAGTGTTCATTTTCAGCTACAGAGTTTTATAAAATATCAAATAGTCTATATTTATCATAGAATTAAAATAAAAATAGATTGTTTATTTTCTAACCAAGTTTTTCAAGACCATTTATTCTTCCATAATCATTTTCCAACAAAACATTAACTCACAAGTGAGCGTAATAACAACCCATAATAGCTTCTATCTCTCTGATTGTCGGATACGTCTACTTGCTTCTTACATGTACACATTATACTAACACATTTCTATGTTTATACTTGCATTCATATGCGTTTTTATCAAGCTATCATGTATTTAAATATAAATGTATGTATTCTAAATGATATTTAATCGAATGGTCAATGATATAATCCGATTGAAGTAAGTATACTAAATACATTCCTCCGAAACTAATAAAAGATAAAAAAGATTTTTAACTATATCTTATAAATGTAAGTACTCAGAAAGATCAAAATGACCCCTTAGTAAACCTAGTGTTAAATATATTAATTTAGAAAGTCCCTCAACTGCCATTCAATGAAATTACGTCTGACGGAAGTTTTTTGAAACAATCAAAAACTGATATTAATTAAAAATTGCATATTGAAGCGGTGAATAATTACTTCGTTGACAATAATTTAGATTTTTACATACAATTTCGAATTTATTGTAAAATAAACATTCAACATAATTTATATTGCTGCATTTCAGGTAATTTAAAACTTATCCAAAGCAAAAACACTCTTTTTCTAACTCATCTAATTCATAAATGAAGCAATTGGGAAATTTGTGAATTTGAAAATTTAAACTTCGAATATTCTTATACAATTGCATTATTTCTCATTTTTTTAATATAATTTCAAGAAGAAATTTGAAAAATATTTAAAATATATATAAATAGGGTATTTTTTCAGAATTTTCAAAATCAATGGTTTATTGCTCGTAGGATTAAAAATTGATTTAAATTTGCAAATAATTATTAACTTGAAGAAAAAATTTGGCACTTAAGCGTACTAATAACGTCTGAGCTACATTTATCAACATGCAGTTCAGAAGTTATAATAAAACTTCCCGTAAAAAATTTAAATGCAATTATTAATAAAAAATTTGAATTTTAAGAAAAAAATATCATAAATGTATGTAATTTTTTCTTTGAATAATTTATATACTAATCATAGAAAAAAATTAAAAAAAAGAATTGTGTGTAGGAAATATTTGATTAATAGAATCTCTGAGAAATCCTACATATAAGCTTCACATTTTTGTTTTGAGAAAACTGACATTAAAGTAAAAATAGTAAAAAAGGAATTTGAATATCTTGAATGAAAATTATCCTCCTTTCAGAAGGGCAGATACTGCCCTTAGTTAGCTTAAATTATCTTTATGTGCATCAATCATCTTACATCATTATCATGTGTATGCTACTTGACATTCTGGTAGAAGATGATTCTGTTTACATTTAATCAGTGCTTTTTTTTCAATAATTGGACGTTTGGATTGCATTGTTATGGTATCTGACTACGATAAAAACTGTTCTCGACCACAATGGCGGATTTTTAAAAAATGTTATTTCTTGCAGTTCGCACTTTCCTCTTTCCGAAACAGTTTACATTTTCTAGGAAAAGGAAGGCCTGAACTATCATGCAGGGTCCATATAACTATCAGCCACATATTTTTCAGTAAAAATTCGTTTTTAACTTCAATTTTTACAAAACTTTATCTTTCATAAAAATTCTCCACCGTTAGCATATCTCAAAAACTAATAGAGGTATTTATATAAAAATTTCAGCATGTGTTTTGAATAATATGATTAATGAAATGAACCAAAAGTTTTAGTGTTGGTGAAATATTTTTTTCATTTATAGGTGTTTTTTGAAAAATTAAGTTGTAAATTTATGGAAAAATTGCATGTATCTGTATATTTTTCCCCATAATTGGTTTGCATCCCAAAATATTTCTTATATTTTGGTTTATTTCATTTATTATTATATTCGTTAATTTGTGAACAAAGAAAAATAGGATAGCGTCTTTCCAATTTTGTGTAGATTGTTAATCATTTTGGTTAAATTTCCTTTATTTCAAATTTTTATATTTCTCAAAATATATTGTGGCAAATTGTAATAAATTTTAATAAAATTTAACCAAAACAGTATAATAAGTTTTTATATTTATATTTTGTTTTATAATTGGCAATACATCTAAAAACCATTAGCTTTAAATAGTTTTTAAAAATCCGAATTTTTCAAAAAATTTCCCTCGAATGTAGTCGGGTACCTTAACATTTTATTACCAAAATGCTCGGAAAAGATTCGATTATATCATATATGTTTTCAAAGTTTGAAAAATTTGAAATTTAAGCATCTGGAGATCTCCTTAAATAATTAGAATCAAATGCATTAAAAAAACTAATGCCTTAAAACTAATAAAAAATTCGATAACTGACCATAAAATTACCACTAAAAAATTATGATCCATTATTTTTTACTTAATAATAGATACTGCGGATGAAACTAATTAAGTAATCAATCTAAAAATTAATCATTGGTTACATTCAAAACTATTTTGATGCACAGAAGGGCTTCTATAAGAAATTCACACCCAAAACGGACGAATTTAATTTCCTTTCTATTCCGGAGATATGTTTAGAAAGCGGCGACTTCGATATAAAGTGTCAAACGTGACATCTTATATCCGTATTTCCGAATGTTATTGTTGATTTTTCCTAGACACTCTCGAACATTCTGTAGAAGATTTTTTTTACTAAGAATGGAGGTAAGATTTTCCATAGCATAGTATCTCTAAGAGTACATCTTTCAGCGGACGTTGTTATCAGTTGAAATGATAAATGTAAAAAAAAAAATGCAGCAGAATCTCCAATCCGATTTCAAGTTATCATGTGAAAACATTACTATTTCAAGTCATTATTTGACTTAAATAATTTAAGTCATTAACCAGTTTAAACCGGTTTGAAACAATAACAGGAATTCTCTATGGATCTCTTTCTCTATCATAAATATATATATGATAAACTATTTAAAAAATTTTAAACCTATTAATTTACACAGATATTTTATGAAAACAACATTTTTGTAAACACAAATTGCTATTTTATAATGTCTGAGATCATAAAACAGTTTCAAATTGGGTTAATCTTAGAACAGGTAGTCAAATTCTTCAATGTTTCTCAGTTAAGAAGGGATCAAGTGATATTTCCCCTTTGAAGAGAAAGAAAATATTTTTATCAAAATTTTAATTAAATGCGAGTGAAATTTTTTGAACATATTATAAAAATCAAATTATTTAATTTCCTCCCAAAAAATTATATTTCATGAAAACAAAAGCTATGATGTCATAGTTCTACGTCAATCTTTAAAAAACGCACCCACTTTCAAAGATGCATACATAACAATTATGTCCTACTGGTAAAAGCAGGTAAAAAATATATGCAATTAAAAGATGTTGAAGAATATTGACTACGATGTTTCGGGCTTCAATTATTTGTTGCCTACAATTATTCGAATTTTCCTAACGAAAGTAGAATCATGTTCTAACATTATAAAAAATAATTTATTCTGTAACATTGCTATGTGATAATTAGTGCTAATTGAAACTCCCGTTAGGTAATGTTCATTAAATCCCAAAAGAACATATACATTGTACAATACGAAAAAATTCTTACATAATGCTTATTTAAGTCTCTTAGTGTCCCATTTCAGATAACAAAAATTAATATTCAAAAATCATGAAAAAGTTTATTGGTCATTTAAAAGAAAACGGAAATAAATCGAATACTTGAATCACTAATGTCGAGTTTAATTTGAAATTAGTAGTTTATTATAAAATATCATGGTTTAAAATAAAATTCTCTATACGATTGCCATATGTACTTAAAAAAGAAACTTTAAATATACTTAGCTAAAGATTTTAAAAATCATTTGAATGTGTTCTCACTTTAGTAATATGACTTTCAGATTAAAATAAACAAACAATCATATAATGTTTTATATTTTGTATCCTTTCTATAAAAAAGAGCAATTATAGGTTTTTAGATTATCAAAAGTGTACGGATATATTCAATAAAACATGAAAATGAATTATCTAGATTATTTTGTTTCTTTATCACATTTTCTCTAATGCTGCACTATTTGTGTAACTTATATACTACAGATTATCCAACTAAACAGTTTCTGTTGGTAATTCTAAGAGGAACCTTAAGATTTATGAAAACTAATCTCTAAGCGTCGGATTTCCCTTACTCCTAAAAATACATTTTTGATTTATATGTCTTTGAGCATGATAACTAAAAAAACATATTGAGCTGCACGGATAAAATTTAGTATAAATTCAGTCTTTTATTGTATATCTTCAAATTTCTAACAAATTTTGATTGAAAATAATTCAGAGGAAATATTTCTATGAGATGTGTCCGAATATAAATAAACGATCATTACAAAATGAAGAGATATTATATGAATGAACACAGATTAATTCTATAATGTGATTATGTATAAAATTTGGAATTAAAACCATGATTTGTTTGTGATTTCATAAATATGGAACTCAAAAACAAAATGGTTTAAATATGTGAATTTTGGTATTCTATATTTTGATATATATGATTACTAACAATGTAATTGCAAAAAATTTGAAACTCCCTTGCTTTCGCTAATCTAATACAATTACATTATTAGGCATATTCCAGGGTTCTTTCCAATTTGTTGATCGATGAAATAAACCGTCCTTTAATGGCAAATGATGACTTTTACTAAGGCGACAAATACACATGCAACACACTACAACAAACAGCAGCCTACAAGTTGTAATCGATAGTAAAAACAAGCGCAGCTTACAAAGCCTCCAAACATAATTCAGCAGAAGTAGGGCAACTGCGTAGATTCACTTTGCAATCTCTCCAAATGTCTGAAATACCCCATTGTCTCCTCGCTTTAGCTGTACTCAACTGCTGACTCTTTATTACTAGACCTGATGTAGCTTCTATAATAAATACCAGTACTCAGCGCACAGCTAAATTCAGCAATCGCTTCTCCTCTTCTATAAAATGACCCAACTACTCACTGTAGACTCTTTTTACGATTGATTTCGGCTAGAAACTGCTATCTTTTTATAGTTCTCGAAGGTAGGAACAGAAGGTTCAAGACCAATCAGGGGTATCTCGGTTTCTGTTGGCTCAGTTGTTAAAATTCTGGAAGATTCCAGTATTATCTATTTTGTCGCCAAATTCGTCCCAAACTGCCTAATGGTTGCCAAAATCTGAGATAATTGATCGGTATCGGATCAGCATACATCAAAGCTGATCGTAAAAAGGTATTCCTAGTAATTGAACTAACCATTCTGGGAAGCAACATCACAGATTTCATATTATACATAAGGATTGCAAATGCAGAAGAAATGAAGGTATTGTTGCATAATATACAAGAATTATTTAATTTATTATCAAACATAGTAAAATATACTTCTTCGTCGAGCCATTAGCTGTTAGTGCATGAAAAAATTCAATCTATTTTCTCCTGATAATTGTTCAAATAGTTTCCATGAAGCCTCATGGAGTTTCAAGATAGTTTAAGTTACTGTCTATCTCTTCACTTTACTTCCCTTTGAATTATATAATTTTTTGAATTCGCAGTTACATTTTGTATTCCTAAATTGGTCACTTAATTATATAGATTTAAATGGTTTTGATTGAAAAATAGTACCGCCGGATTCATTCTACATTATAGAATTATGTAAAAAAATAATTCGAAACTTTATCGTATTTTTCTTTCTTTTCATGTATTTGGCTATGTAAGAAATGTAATCAAATTTAAAAATAGCTATTGAATATAGTATTGAATCCATCAGAGGATTTGAAGAAATATATATCGCAGAGAAAAATTCATTCCTCTAGATGCTTTAAGAAACCTATTTCAAAACGATACAAATAATGCGATATTCTGAAAAATGATGTTGAATTGAATTGATCGAGAAATTTCGAATTTAAGAAAGGAATTCCCATACACATAGTTTATTTCTTATTAAATATAAGTACACAAGAATGATTGTTATGTTTTAGTTTTTTAACTGAGTAAAATCGTAAGCTATTCTCGGAGGAATTGGTGAAATGAAATTTGAAAGTGAACAAACGCTGAGATAAAACGTTAGATATGAATTTGCATCTTTAAATGAATCGTATTTGAGGTTTTTAAATTTCCATACATTAAAAATGAATTTGAAATGTTTATTTAAATAATCTGAAACGATTTTAGGGAATTCTTATTTAAATACATATGTAAAAGCAATTCAAAATGTAAAATGCTTTTAGGGATATTTCGTAGATTCGAAAGGTGCGATGAAAGAAATATTAATACGAAGAAAGGTAAGTAAGTTGGAGAAATCAATTGCAAACAATGTTTAAGTCGAAAATATTCCGAATAGAGAACTGGGTAGAGGAAATCAAAATTGCTTTGTACAAATATTTATATTTGCATTTAAATTCCGAAATTTGTTTTTTGCCTCAAGCTGTGATAGCGGTTTTAAGATTTTCTGCAAATTTTATTTACTTTGAGTTTTATCAGTAAATATGAAATGCTGTTTTAAATTTTAATTGCAATTATAATTTAATTGCAATTTTAAATGCATTTGATGTACACTGAAGCTCTTAAATTTTGTATAATTATATATTCATTATAATATCGTAACCCTTTACGCTCCAACATGTAATTCGATGTATAATTATTCTTCAAACACAAGAATTTCTTTTATTTCTCCGAAAAATAATATATGATTGTTTTAAAATGATTTTCTCTAAAACTTTTATCTGCATCATTAAATAAAAAAGTATCAAAATGATGCGCCGTCTAGTGTAGCTCCTTAGAAGAAACATCAGAATACAAAGATTAATTTTAACAATTTTCTGTTTAAAAACATTTAACCTCGAGTCTTTTAGTCTCGAGATTTTTAGTTTTAATTCAAATCAAAAGTCGCTATTTGGTGAAGGAAAACAATACAAATTAACCACAAAATACCTTGATAGTTATAAAAATTTTAAGTATTTTGGAAAATTCATATTCAAAAAATAGGTTTTGAATGTTGATATCGCATATAAAATGTTTCATCAAAAATCTAAACTGCAAAACAAAAAAAATCATAAAATCATGAATAAGTAATTTTCACATTATCTTAATTGTATACTATATATGTATAAATTACTTTTTAAATATTGTCTGAATTGTTATTCTTTTACATTAAATTTTCTTTTTATGATTCATCTGATAAAGGGAAATGTTAATGATTCAAAAGTTTTAAACGCTACGTTTTTTTCCCTCATGTATGATTGGTAGATAAAGTGTTGTAAAAGTTAAGAAATTTGAATTGGAGATTTTGAAAAATTTCTATATTTTCGGACCTTTCCAGGCTCGAAACAATCTTGGTATTATATTATTTGTCCGTGAGCATTATATCGCAAAATACTTTTAGCTAGACAACCAAATCTTTATATTTCTATTAAATTTTGATTGAGGACCATTTCAGGAAGTATTTCTGGTTGTTCGATTATTACTATAAAATGTAAAGGGCTCAGAAGATAAAATTTAGCAGTCCATTTGTCGGTCTGTACGTTAGCATGTATGTAAACAAAACGAAGACATTAGTCACATTAGGCATATTTGTTTTGTGGCAACAATTAGCTCCGTGAAAAATTTGGTTTTATTCAAACCAAAAAAAAAAAAAAAAGATGTTCGAAATTTATATTTATAATATTGAATAAAAATGCTGGATTCAAGTCAAAGATCGATGACTCAACTATTTTTGGACATTGAAAGGCTAGGTTTTTGCAATTTTACCCAAGTCCACACATTTATATTAAGAGATTGGAAATAGAGCATTTAATGGGGATTACACAAGAAAATTTTGGTTGAAACTATTTTTATGGTTTTCCCTTATAATTAGAGACGCATTTTAATTTTCTGAAAATGTTTTACAACGTAAACACCACATTTATTTCCACATGATTTTATCGCTTAAATAAATTGCTTGTAAAGATTGGATAGTATATCTCAATACGTATACCAGCGATTCTCTTGATAAAACTGGGACAAGTCTTTGAAAAATGAGCAATTGGAAAGTCTAGCATTCTAGTATAGCTTTGTATATATTTATATATATATATATATATATATATATATATATATATATATATATATACTGTGTGTGTGTGTATATGTGTGTGTGTTAGAGAGAATGAGTGATAGAGACCTATAGAGAAGTCTAGTAATTGCTCTCACTGTTTCAAACCGGTTTATGCAGGTTAATGACTTTAATTAAGGCAATTCGTCAGAATTCAGAGAATGAATAGTTTAGAAATCAAGTTGTAACTTTAGTAGGTGATAAATCTCCAAATGTGATAACCTTCTACATTATTTTCTAATAAAAAAATGGATACCTCAAAAGCGATATATCGCCAATTGTGAGGCTTCAGCAACTTGTTGCCCACGCATTTAGTGGCTTCAAAATACTCAAAGCAAAACTACATTATGTTTCACATAGAAAAAAACACATTAACAATTTTTTTTAAAAATGAATTTATTTAGCAAATTTTCCTTAGAGATTTTGTTTAAATTTTGATAATTATTTTACAATGCATTTTATATGTCAATTGATTTTTATGCAAAAAAATAAATTCCTAGTTGTATAAAATGAGATTAAATTGAAACACAGTTTTCAGAAAATTTAATAAATTTGAAATTGTATCAATGCAATAAAGGAAGTAAAAGCAGTCTTAGAAGAATTAATATATTTAAAGCAAATTAAATTTAAAATTTATACCAAAATTTATTTTTTAAAAATAATAATATTCTGAAACATACGGAAACTGTCAGCCAAATCTACGCTTTGCATTTTATTTTGATATCAATATTTATGGAAGTAAATTTGATTTTATGAATTTTTTTCACTAATGTTTGAAACAAAGTTTCCGTTTTAAAGGATCGTTTTTTTGACACTGCGTGTTAATATCCTATATTTACAAGCAGTGCTTGTTAATATCATATATCACAACTTAATATCATATATTGACTGTGTATCAATCAATTCCAGAGACAAAGTATTGATGAGGCTGGAAGGTATTTTTAATTAAAGTTACCAATGAAAGTATATCATATCGATGCATTTCTTGCATTTTTTTCCTAACATATTTTTATATAGGAACATATATAAATATATGTTATTATATTTTACTAACATATTTTTATATAGGAGAGATATTTTTCTTTAAGTTGAGGACCTATTTATGATTGTATAATCACAACATTATAACAGCAAATAAAATCATTGCATGCTTAAATTATTTTCTTATCAAGCTTTATTTTAGACACAGCTATCAGAGGCGCATGGAAGTTTAAATCTTAAGTATAGAGCCATAAACATACTAATGAAATTACTAATTGTACTACAGCTAGAAGTTCTTTCTCAATATGCAAAGGAAGCAAAAAGCAAGAAAAAAGCAAAGGGTAGCAAGGGTTCTTAAGCAAAAGGTAGCAAAAAGTAAGTAGTAAAGTAGCTTATCTTCCTACTGCGAAAACTGTTACTAACTTAAATGGAGATGCGTTAATTATGCCTTCAAATTCACTTTAGAATTGAAAACAACTAGATTTGGATATTTTGTAATGTGTTCTTTCACCCTATCTAATTTTTTAACTCGAAGAATTCAAAATGTACTCATTGACATTCTTTTTTTAATAATTATCCCTGTGGAATATTACGAGCTATTAATTTTAATAATTAATTAGTACAAATAATTGACATTTGATTAAAAAAATAATTTAAAACGTTTTTTCAACGTAATCATCATACAATAATAAAAATTTAATACAGCGACAAACAATTTATCATTTATCTTAGTTTCGAATAAACCGCAAATGCAATTACTTTGGAGTTTTTTCTAAGCCATTTATTAAAAAATACAGAAAAATATTTATGTCTAAATTTAAATATTTTTCCAAGGTATTTATGCTGTAATTTGTTTTTAATGGAATTCTCATGGAATAAAAAAAGTCGAATTTACTTTTATCCTATAAAGAATCTCAAAAGTTTTTTTTAGAGCAACTGGCATTAATTAAGAATAAATTTGTTTCTTAATGACACTAATTGTGTCAATAAATCTTGAATCAGTAATTAACTTAACCATGAATTAGTGACTATTTTTATGAGCTAGAACGCATTTCTTCTATGACAGAATAGTTATTTTATAATAATACGATAAATATGAATAATAATTTTTAAACGCTTCCCTTGCAAATGTTTTGAAAAAAAATGCGAAAAAAAATCTTTTAAATTTTATTACTAAACACAAAGAAACGAAACAAAACAAAAAAAGGTCAGGCTCTAAGCTGGATTTTTAACTTTTCATGGGTGTAAAAGCATTTAGTTTTAATTTTAATTAACTACACCGAGTCATCTCTTTCAAATGAAAAAGTTAAATATTGGTCTTTGTATGATATCTTTTGAGGCCAGGTGAAATGATACTTGACACTCTGTACACTGGTATCTGACCTCTTTTCTTACTGGTTTACCACTGGAATCTCTTTTACAGGAGCACAGAATACACTGTCTCGTTGGAGTCGATTTCTTTTTTTAGTAGCTGGAATCTTTGTCTTCATAATAAATATTTAAAAAATAATCTTTCGTTATCTTGCATCATCGCCATTATTTTACTCTTTATCCTTTTGCGTACATTGTTAATCTACAAGCAGACGTATACTACATAATAGGAAAAACTCATGATCAGCCTCGCCAAAATAACCGCGAAACCAACAGAACTTGGCAAACTGCCAATCTAAGTTAAATTTTTCCTTTCCTTTCCTCAGCATCAAATAAAACTGCGATAATAAAAAAATCTTACTGACAAACTCCGTTTCAGTAGATTTTTCTCAGGATAATTATTAACTGCAATATATATGAATCCGAGATAACAGGGAATAATCAGGCAGGCATTTAAAGTAGCAACATACGGACATAAAAAACACATCAAGCAAATGATTTCAGATGATTTAAAAAAATTAGGAATTTGAATTTCTAGTCTGAAATATTACGTTATCATACTGATCTGGATTTGACTTGTCTATTATCATGTGAAAACATGTTGTTTTGGTTAGGAACTTCTGAAGCTCGAAATCACGTAGACAATGAATAAAGCATAAATGGCAATTTTCATTTTGAATTCTTCCTGGGTTGGAAGAAACGGTTCGGAGTTCTCGCCAATCTCGAAAAATAAAGCTTTTTTCTAAAAGCTCACCCCTGTACATTACGTCATATATTTTAAACCGTTTTAACCCGGATTCAAGCTTCTCAAGTTTTCTTGGCAAGCAATAAACATAAAGTTATCAAAAGAAAAAAAAGCCTGCATTTTTTTAAGTTGATGTATTTACATTAATATAATCACGTGACCAAAACAATTCTCACGTGATAGCTTGAGATTTGTAATAGTAGATTTCAATTCTTTTTAAACTTCGCTTTTTATCACGCCAACGACAACTTGCATATAAAAAAAAGAATTTAATACATCTGGAATGCGCCAAATATATGACGGTAGTTATTAGCTTGTAATTTAATGAAAATTGTTGCCACAAAATGCATTTTAAGCAGCTGGAGTTGTCTCCATAAAACACTCTCACGTTCTCACAAATTAACTTGTCATACCAAAAAACGCCTTAAATGCATTTTTTTACTATAATTGCGGTAATAATAAATATTACTTTTTAATTACTTAATAAACATTGACGTGAATTTGACATTTTCATTGAATAGCGCGTAATCTTAAGCGAGTTATTCAGTAATTAATGCTTGACATGCGTTAATAGCATGCCAAATCGAATCAAAATCGAATAGCATGTCAATAGTATGTCAAATAGCATGTCAAAATTGAATTTTTATTTTAGACTCGTTTTTCTCAACTAATTGAATCAAAAATTTGTCAAAAAACTACAATTGTAATCATAAAATCTTGTACCAAATTAGATACTTTTAATTCTTTGTATTCTTTAATTATGTTTAATTTATTTTTGAGGGTATAGACTAACAATCGGTCAGCCTATTCTTGGATTTTGCAAAATTTTGAGAGATGTCTGCATTATATATGTTAAATCTGTGAGCAGAATTGATCTTGCTAGATCTTTTCATTTTGTATTATATTCGTACGGATGGACAAACGGACTTCCTCCATAAAGATTTCATTAAAAAAATTATAGAAATATGCAAATTTTGTGCACACATTGGGTATAAAATTTCAACCTATAGCTCAAATCGTTTGCGAGTTATCTTTGTCCCAGATAGACTGATGGAAATTTTCCAAAAATGTGTTTTTCGAACTCAGTCAGGACTAAAACGCAAAGATTCGTCACAATCTCGAGTACTTTTTTCGATTTTTTTTGACGATTATTTTCTTTTCTTAATATTATGCACACGAAAACGTAAAAATATATTAAAATCAAAAGTATTACTGGTATATAATAATAGGAAAATAGAGACTAATTAAATTTTGAGTGGTGTAAAAATGTTTTTTGTTCAATTTTTATGATTCAAAATTATTAAAAATGAAATTTTTGTAACTTTTCATTTCAACTTCAAAGCAACTACTCATACAAAGAACATAAAAGTTCAGAAGTAACTGCAAAAATAAACTGATTTTTATTTCGCGAAATACTGAATTTGTGTTCTCAGTAAAGATGCAGTTAAAAAAAAGAAAATAATTTATTAATACAGCTATTCGATTTCATTTTTTTTAAACATCCTTGGAAATGTGAGTTTTGGAACTTAGTTTGGAACTTTTTAAAAAGTGAAAAATATAAAAATACTATAGAAAATCTAATCCCCTTTTGTAAGCTTTAACTATTTCTAACAAGCAAAATAACCTTAAAGAACTGAGAATTCTTATCAAGGTACACAATATTTATGAAATAAAACTAATTGCATTGACTTGTATAGGTTTTTCCTATTTCTTGTATGATGTACGAAAAGAATTCCTTCAGAAGTTTTTAAAAAAATCAAAAATCTTAAAATATCATCTTAGTTGGGAGTCACGTCCTCTTGTCTCATTTTTTTTTTCGTATTCCTTTTCGTTCGCTCAACTCATAGAAAATAAGTTATTTCTCCAATTGAATGTCCAAGTTGGATGCAATCCCAGTCGATGCAGTCAAAGAACATTTCAGTGGACACCTATGTTGTTTCACTGCCTCTAAAAAATGGTTTTTTCTTTTCTCTTGCAATTTGAAATTTGCATTGGTTTTAAAGATTCAAGGGTAAAGAATGCTAGAATTTTTTAAATTGTGCACTTGGAGTATATTAAAAAGGTCCTGTTCTTGATGAAAGGAAAAAAAAATATTTTTGGCTAAATCAGAATGTTCTAATATTTTCATCTCCTTGAAGGGAATCAAAAACAGTTCAGTTATGAATCATATTGTGAGAGAATTTTGTTGTTGTTCTTTCTTGTGGTACTTGTCAAGCTCACTGACCAAGTCAGTGATTTTAAGTCGGGAGAGCGTCTAATATTTTTCAGTAGTCCATCTTGGATCAAGAACATGTCTTAGCGACTCATGCATCACAACCTTTTTTACGGGGTGGACTTCATTCACTCATTTATAGTAAAAATGATTGACACACATTCTCTAGCACAATCTATTTTTAAAATGGGGGCAGGGATCTTTCACTCTGCTTATAAGTCGAACACAAGAGAAGAGCTTAGTTTAGTTATATTAACGTCCCGTTTAAAAGCAACACGAGGATTACTTTGGGATGGACCTCGTAATTTTGAACCATGGTCAGATGACGATTATGACACCTGAACTGGCATCCCCCTTTACACACCACGCCACGCCAGTGGGAGGACGTTTGGCCTGACAGATTTAACGTGCAAGAGACCCCCTCACATGACGGTTCTTTAGTGGAATCGAGTCTCGAACTTGAAACCCTCCTGTTCCGAAGCCGAGACCTCACCACCAGACCACCGCTGCCCAATAGAAGAGCAACCATTTCCTAACCAACTCGATCCCAGATCACGAGATCAGAACCCAAAGAAGGACGCTGGTTGAGAAAGTTGGACGCTGGTTGAGAAAATGATTGATTGGATAAATAATTTTCTATTTCTAGGATCAAATTCTATATATCTTGGATAAATTACACATAACATTTTTTTTCTCTTTGTAATTTTCTACTGTGCTAGTTACCATGCACTATGGTTTCTCAGAACATTACTGATTGGTAGTGTAATTTTCTAAGCCTGCAACAAAGAATTCTATACAATATTCTCCTATACACGGAAAACGACTAGAATCAGTCAGCTACTGATTGATTCTAGTGATCAAATATCGTTTATTACAGCAACGGGCAGCATATGAAAAATTGAATTAAACCATAACATAATACAGATCATGATTATCCCATTAGTTCTTAAGGAGCCGAAATCAGAATACACGGTGTCTAAATTCTTATTGAAAACGAAACCTCGTGAAATTTCACTTAAAGAGGCTATTGACAATATTGGGAATGCTTATTGCTTTCTACCAGTTTCATGATTGTAAGTGTATATGCATTTATTGGAATCAATGGAAAATGTTCATTTGAAATGACTCACATCACTTTGTCCCACTTTTATTTTAAATGTTTAGTTTTAAAACAATTTTTTCTTTCAGTACTACGTAGTGTAAACAAAGTAATTTTGCAAGACAATGACGATAAGTGCTACAAAAGTAAATTTCTTTTACACTAGACTTCTTTCAGAATTTTCTGGCTAGTTGAAATTGTTGGTTATATTTTATTTCGGTTAAATATAATTTCTCTGGTCCTTCAAATTCACAGACGTTAAGGCCATTGTCTCATACAAATGCCCTCTTTATTGTGTTTATGGACCTTTCCAATGAGAATGAATTCCATGGCACCATAGCATTATTAAAAAAAGTAAATGTCCTTTTCATTCATCTACCGAATTGTGTGGTGTAGCATCTTCACTTTTTAATATTTTTTTTAATACAAAGTACAAAGTTTTGCACAAATAAAGGAATTTTACTTAAAGGATTATTTCAGATATAGACTTTCTGTATTTATTTATTTATTTTAATCCTTATTTAAGCAGCTTTTTTTCTTTTAGCGCATTATTATTGAAGATGATGATGGTACTAATATTGGTATCTGAAAGTGATGTTTATGAAAGAAAAAGGTCAGTGCCTTCTTTAGTTTCATGAGAATAAATGACTCATTGACATGCAACGAAGATTTAAAAATCGATTTGACTACAAGCATGGACAGTATTGCAGAGTGTTTGCAGCACCGGTCCCAAGTATGGATACATTAAAAGGAAGAATAATAGATACGGTACCATTAGTAACAACAGACATATTGGAGATGATTGGGCCATTGATTATCGCAATTGATTATCATCTAAATATTTTTGGATTTATAAAAGGTTCACATATTGGAGTATAATAAAGCTGTGGGGAGAGATGTTTAAATGTAGATCAAATTGAAAATGAAGCAAGTCTATATTTTTAATCTTTTTTAAATAAATCATTAAATGAATGCTGAATTTTGAACACTCTATTTTTGGATTTAAATAGAATCATCCTTTCATTTCCAACACTGAAGGGGTAATAAATTAAACGATTAAATATTTGGTGAAAAAAATATAAACGACTTCAAATTCAGAACACCAAGTAATCCACGTTTAAAAGTAAAGCAAAAAGACATAATTACAAAAATGTCAAAATTTAAGAAAATTTTTTTACCAATATTAAAATAGTAGAATAAAAAAGACAAATTTTGAGGCTGTGTGAGCTTTATTTTTGTGATGTAATATTTTAAAAAAATTATCGTGAAAATGAATAGGAAATCTTCCGACTTTAATTTTAAATTTAAAATATAATAAAAATAACAAAATAATCACATCGAGATGCACAATACCAAAAACATCGAAAAATCGCAGTTTCATATCAAACCATACAGATTCATCATCATTATTATTCACTCAGCTTTATTATTAATAATAAAGATGTTCATCTTTATTATTAATAAAACCATTTATTAAAATACCGATTATACGCCTTTTCAAATATAAGACACAAATTGGTAACCGGCTCGTTGCTGCCGCCAAAAAAATAATATTAAGTGCAATTAATCAATAATTTTGCAAATGTCTTACTGAAATCGAATGAACATACGACAGTTCAAAAAATACAAACAAATATCCTTTTTTATATATTAGATTTGTATATTTTTTTAGAATTGTAAAACTTGGTGTCCTTTCAGAATAGTAATGAAAGAAACTATTTATTGTATCTCGCGATTCGTTTAATATTCGTTCAGTATTCTCAAGTTTAATTTTAAAAAATGTGATTAAAAGTTTCTTTCAAAATTGGTTAAACATAGAAAATATACCATAGAATAGTTAATATAGTTGAAGCGATAATTTAAAAAAATTAAGATAGCGTAAAATTATTTTTACTGTAGTATGTTTGAATGTTACTGCGAAAAACGCGAACATTTAATTAAAATATAAAAACCTCAGGATTGGTCTCCCTAAAATTTTCCCGCATAATCTATTATAAAGTTGTTACCTCTGAGAATGACTTGCATGACATTTGTGCTCAATAGCTATACAATATTAACGTTTAACTTAGATTTATAATTTTTAGTGAATTATGTGTCTCCATGTCGAATTATTTGAAGATTTATCCTTGGTAAATAGATGCAGTTGATATTCGAAATTTTATTTATTTTAGATAATTGTACTATGCCTATAACCCTCCCGTAGGTGTAAATAAGCTGACCAAGTTTCATCACAATCTGATGAATGGTTTAGGAAGGCATAAGAGACATACAGACAAACATTCATCCATATTTATACAGATTATATGTCAATCTCTTAAGATATATAATTGCTAATATGGTTTGCTTAGCTTAAATTCCAAGCATACCATAGAAATAAATAAAAGAATCTTAATCTGAGAATCTTATATTAAGTCTTTAAACTCTTGTAAAAATCCTAGCACAAAAACGATGCTATGTTATTAAACAAAACATTTGATATTGAAAAGGATTTTAGTTGACTTACAAAATCAGCATAATCATATTCAAATAGCATCAGTGTCAGGATTAGATAAGTGTTGTCAAACGCGTTTCTAGTCACATAACTGTGCAGCAGGTGTATTTTCAGAAAACAGTATCTCATTTCCAGCTCACATTCACCATCTGTCAAATCTGCTGACTGATAGCTCTCCTTTCGGCAATATCGAACAACGTCCATCTTCGTCTGCCACAGTACTGATGATTATTCGTCTTAATAAAACTTTTTTGTCGATAAAGGATCGAATGGATTGGCGGCTTTAAATTGACTAGTTTGAAAGGGATTACTTTTTTAATTGACCACTTTGAAATGGATTACTTTTTTAACTGACCACTTTGGAATGTATTACTTTTTTAATTGACCACTTTGGAATGGATTACTTTTTTAATTG
>JAPMOQ010015217.1:1099918-1114334 GCA_026543055.1 Argiope trifasciata | reverse complement strand
ATTACTTTTTTAATTGACCACTTTGGAATGGATTACTTTTTTAATTGACCACTTTGGAATGGATTACTTTTTTAATTGACCACTTTGGAATGGATTACTTTTTTTAATTGACCACTTTGGAATGGATTACTTTTTTTAATTGACCACTTTGGAATGGATTACTTTTTTTAATTGACCACATTGGAATGGATTACTTTTTTTAATTGACCACTTTGGAATGGATTACTTTTTTTAATTGACCACTTTGGAATGGATTACTTTTTTTAATTGACCACTTTGGAATGGATTACTTTTTTTAATTGACCACTTTGGAATGGATTACTTTTTTTAATTGACCACTTTGGAATGGATTACTTTTTTTAATTGACCACATTGGAATGGATTACTTTTTTTAATTGACCACTTTGGAATGGATTACTTTTTAATTGACCATTTTGGAATGTATTACTTTTTTAATTGATTACTTTGGAATGGATTATTTTTTTAATTGATCACTTTGGAATGGATTATTTTTTTAATTGATCACTTTGGAATGGATTACTTTTTTAATTGATCACTTTGGAATGGATTACTTTTTTAATTGACCACTTTGGAATGGATTACTTTTTTAATTGACCACTTTGGAATGGATTATTTTTTTAATTGACCTCCTTGAAACTAATGTCGTGACAATCACAATATTTTATTCATGGAAAAGGAGACGTTTGCAATTATGTTAAAATTGAACATTTCTGGAGAAACGCTACTGCAAAACCAGGATTTAAAAATCTGAGTTAAAGAAATAAATGGTTATTCGATTGGAAGATGCATAAAAATATAATGAAAGTACTGCAAATTTGAAAAAAAAAAAATATACATTCTATTAAAACATCGAAACAACAAATATACATTTGTATCTCAACGTTAAATTTAAGATGACCAAGGCCCTATCATATATTAAAGATTTTGAACCATTTGTTTATATGGAATTTAAGCCTGCACACTTTTTTTATTTGGCTGAATATTTCAAACACATCTATAATGATACTAAATAATAAGACTTATTTCCAATTTTTAGGTACATTTATGTAGGAAGATTACCTATTGCACTGGTTCTTATGACAAGACTACGACAAAATTTCTACAATTCTCCACCGATCATTGGAATTGGAACCAAAAATCACTTTTTGAATCAAAAATTTATGTATGCGTATAAAGCTTTGCCATGCTATATAGTGAACAAGGCAACTAAAGCAAGTTTGTTTGGATTTTAATGGCTTGAAATATTTTGTAAAAAATGCAAAACTCACGAATAAGTTTGTAAATTGGCCATCTAGCTCAAAGGGAAGCAATGGAAGTGTGAGTCGGTAAAACTTTAATTTCGTTATAACATTTTTATCAGTGAAGATAGGAATATAATAAACCAAATTTGAAAATTAGCGCCTTCTTAAGAAAAACATTTTTTTACTTAAAGTTCTTCGATGACTGCAATATCTTGGGGGCTAAAAATCCTTTTCAAGCCCTAATTTAGATGAAAAGGAATCTACTTTTGCCCTTCAGTATGCTAAGATTATTTTTTTCTTTGGTACATTTTCCATAAAAAATATTTGAATTGACATTTATCAATATTTTTCCAAATCAATAAATTTGAGCTCAATACGTATCTCAAAATGATGTGTTACAGATTATTTTATTTTTTAAATCATTTAAGATTTGTGCCTTATTGTATGAATCATTCGAGATAATATCCATTTTTAGAATTCTTTTAAATCTAATAACTGGTTAATCATTATAAAATGATAAAAAGAATTGATTTTTTTTCACCGTAATTGGAAAAAAATAAGTTATAATCATTCTGAAAATGTGAAATCTTAAAGCATGTCAATACGATAAGAAAAATACATGTTTTTTCTGGACAAAAAAAATCAATATTTAAACTTCTTTTGTTTGTTAAAAGGAAATTTTTACCTTAAAAAAGGACTTTTTTGTAGATCTTTCACCTTTTTTTCCTGGATAATTAAATTGATGCGTGCAAAAAATGTATTTAATTAAATTTTTCAATTGTTTACGTATGTTCTGAATGATTAACCACAAAATTAATTCCGAGGGTTGCAAGCACATTTTAAAACATTCTGTAATACTTTTTGCATTGCTTTACGTCGTGGATAATAAAACATTTTTTATACAGGTAGTTATCAAATGAATGAAAACACTTAATATTTATAAATAATCATTTATTAATATAGTGTAGGACCACCTTTGGCATGTAATACGGTTTGGATTCGCCTAGGGAATCGATTCACAAAGTGTTAAATAGAGTTTAGAGGAATATTTCAACATCCTTCCTAGCGATAATATGAAAGTTCTTGGAGAGATGCCAATGGAGATTATTCTGTACTGAAAGTTTTAAAATATTCCATAATTGTTCAATTATGTTGGGAGCGGGCAACTGTACGTGTCAATACAAATGTTCAACTTCATCCTCGTGTTCAACAAATCATGGTTGGACAAGTCCTTCTGTTTAAATAGATATATTATGCTTTAAATTTCCATCTCTTGCAGGAAACAAAGTTTTCATTATAGGATGGACCTAGTCGGCTAAAATTTCCCTATGTAAATCTCCGCAGTGATCCTTCCTTTAGGAGTTACGATTCGTTCTATAGAAAACAACGAGATGACTGCTCATATCATGACAGATTCACCAACATGCTTCAAAGGACATATCACTATCATACGCTTGGGCTGGTGTATTCCAAACGTATACCTGTCCTGTTGTAGGGAAAAGTTTGCAACATGATTCATAAGACCGTATTATATTTTCTTTCACTTATCAACCGACCAGGTTTTGCAAGTCTGACACTTCTATAGACGAGGTTTATCATTACTATCTGTGAAAAGTGGCTTCGGAATTGTTGCTCTATCTTAAGTGCTCTGTTTATGAAGATGCCTTCTAATTGTACTCACCGACGCTTGAGAATACAGGTGGATATTGAGCTCCCCGGCCACTTTTTCTGCAGTTGAACGCTTTTTAGAATTACAATCCACTTCAATACCTTATTTTTCTCTAAGCTTCTCTTTCCGCTCTCCATTTTGCTTAGCCGAACTTGTTTTGCAGGGCTCTGCGTGTGTTGCCATGACATAAGACAGAGCATCTCTAGAAACGCCTAAATGTTGGGATGTCTCTGTCTCACTAACTCCAGTTAGACAAACTCCTTCAATTTGGCTTCTTTGAAAATCTGTAAGGTCCGACATTTTACGGTTTTGAAAAAAAATCCAAGAATTACAGAATTTTATTAAAGTTTACACATATTACCAGAATATATACAGCACTATTTATAAGAAAACTGGTGGTTATTATTAGATTTTTAATGCTTAAGAAGAGCATTAAAATATCACTTATTCACAGGTGTTTCAATTATTTTGGTAAGCACCAGTAAATAATTCATTGTTAAATCGTATTTAAGGAAAGACGATAAAATCCAGAACTAATTTAAGAATTGTTCATTTTAAATATAAATGAATAAACTCAATACGGTTTCATTAAATATAAACTCCTTTTGTTTGTAACAATGTCAAAGAAAAAATGAAAAAAAAATCATTTATCAATCATTTTAAATTTTAACTGACAATTTAAGAGTAATTTCTATTTTGAAATGCTTTTATAGTCCCACTTATTGTTGTTATTTCGTTAGCTAGGAGTCGTAAATCTCAAGAAAAATTACAGAATGAAAAAAAGATTTTTCGATTATTTGTAAAAATTATGTATCTATAAAATAAAACATATGATACATATCTTTCTCAAGGACTGAATCAGAATTATGAATAGTATATATATCATTAGTAAATGCATCCATGTAATTTCGGGATCAATTCGTATGTCAATTTGCAATTCAATTTTCATAATAAATTGTTATTCAATTATTTCAATAGAATTCAATTAAATGTAAGAGTAATCATTCGGATCCATATGCTTAGATTTGATTCGCAGATTGCTACTGCCACATGCAGCTGTAATGTGGAAATGTCATGGACAAATGATGTATCAACATTGTTCGCTCTCACCAAAGTTGTATTAGAATATTACACATAGCGATAGCTTGAAATAATGAGAAAAAAGTCTTTGAAGATGTTTTTGAAAACGGCTATGGACTAAAAAAAAAACATCTCAAGTAGTAAATCAAACAGAAAAATCAAATTATTTAAAAAATATGACTTCGAAAGAAAGAACTATCTTGCATTTGATCTTTCATCAGCACGCACATCATTCGAGTTGATATCTTTTTTAAATCTTATTGTTTTATATTCTTATATTGTTTAAGGTATCAGACCATGTTGAAAATGTAGAGTTTTGTTTAAAATGACATTGAATAGACCAGTCTTTGAGCTATGCAAAAAAGGTGTACATTTGTTTCTAAGTTAATTAGAAATCAAGATATTAAAATATTTGTAATAATCGGCAAATTTTAACATTTAATAACCAGAAGTTCCAATTTAAAGTGCCAAAAAATATTACAAATTTGTATAAACAAAACTTTTGTTTTAAATAAGGAAAATTTTTGCACGGAAAAAACGCAAAATATCAATGAATGCTGTTTTGTGCAAATTTGTACCTAAAGATGTCTTTATTGAGCTCTAAACCCTCAGATAAGGGGCATTTACATCTTTAATACATTTTAAAGAAGGTTTTATAGGATTACTGAATATCCTTCAGATTGGAATGTATCCTAATGCTAATGCAATTACAGTATTCGCAGAGCTCAATAAAGACAGAATAAATTATTCCATGTGACATTCACTACCAAATTCAACTATTACCAGAAAAAATGATTTAAAAAGGAAAATTATTAAAAGTTGAGGAGGAAGAAATTTTAATGTATAAAGATGGTGAATTTAAATTTGTAGGCACATAATTTGCAGTTAAAACATGATACTGTATATATTAAATGCAATTTTCTCAAAATTGATTTTTACTTACTTTTTGCTTATTTAAAATCAAATAACTCAAAACACAATTATCCTACTACTATGAAATATGCTGGACTTCGTCCTCATACTAATTTATAGGCAATAAATTAAAATAATTTAGATTGAGGGAGTATTTTTTTTTATTTACAGTCTATTGTTGGAATAATAACGTCATTAATTTGCTAAAAATTTCATGATAAATATTAGACTCATTCTAATTTTATTTATTTTTTATTATAACCATAAGCTTGTTGTTCATTCCCTAGAGAAAACTATACAGTTTATTTTTATATAAATTTTATTCACATGCGAATAATAGTTTTTGGCATAGTCAGTTTTAAGTTTTTAAAAAATATGCTTAAGTTTATGTGATTGTATACCAGTTTTCAAAATTTTTAACGTTTATTCCAACTACTGACATTTTATTGCTAATTTTTAATCATCTTAAACCCATAAATATGATTAAAGTATATATACACCATGTTTTTCTAAAAAACGAGGCCTGAACTTGTTCGATTATCTTAAATATCTTAATATTTCATAGCCAAACTTTTTTCTCTTTAAATTGAAAAAGTAGATACTAATTATTTAATAGAACATTATCGCATTCTTTTTTATGATTAAAATAAGCAAGTTTCTCTTACTTCTCAAACAAATATTCACATTGTAATTCAATCTATCGTTCAATAATTTTAAACAAACTAATCAAGTTAAGGACCGAGATATGAAATCTACGAAATATCAATAAGACTCAATCATGGCTAGTTACCTCATAATGGATTCTCAATCAAGAGAAGGGAAAGAAAATCACCGAAAATTACTGCATTTTAAATGTCGGTCGGTAAATCGTCCCTCATGCAAAAACGCGTTCTTGCCGCTGCACCTGCACTTAAGAAAATTATTCCGACTTCGGTGAAGAATGCCTTGTCGTTATGGATTATTTTACTCCTCGCGTTCTTGCATTCGATGCCAAAGAACAAAGATGTCTTTGCTAAAGCTGGAATCGATTTTTACTTCAATTTAGAGCATGTTGCATTCTTAAGCTAGATGACATCTAAAGATTTTGTTGATAGAGATTGAAAAAATTGATTTTCTAATCAGTAAGTAAACTCTTTATAAAGAAAATTTAATTACTGTTTGAAATTTTTTGAGTGGGATTCTCTAGTCTCTAATGATATTAAATTGAAAGTTATTAGCTGTTTAATGCCATTTCCTAATACCTTGAAATTCATGTTCTTGCTTCGTGTATGAATCAAATTACAGTGTATTTATGTTGTGCTTTAACTTCGTAATATGACATTTCAATTCGGTGAATAAATTATATAGAGTTCTTACTTATTTTAAGTATTCTGTGTTGTCTTCATTAAAATAAGATGACTATAGATTTCCTAAAAACAAATTCTAATTAGATATCTATTAGATTATTAGATAAGTTTAATTAATATCCTATTTGAAAATTGCTCACAAACATGCATCGCATTTTTCGTATGATATATTAAATTTTTCAATATCATTTTCAAAGATTTCACACCAAAAAGAATTATTTCTACACTAAGCATACTTTTTAAATCATAATTAGTATATTTTAGTTTTAAATTCCATCATTATTGCCTGAAATTTTAAAATTTTATATAATTATTGCCATATGTAATATGCAGAATGGTTATAATTAGTTCAACTAAGTTAATCAAGTTCTATTTTGAAATGGTCATAAAAGGAAAAATACTGGACCACATGTTATCAAACCTGGTAATAATTTAAAAGGAGATCATGGAAATTTCTTTATGACCCAAAAAAAGGGTTAAAAAACTCACCACTAGGGAACAAATGGAGCTGTATGCAATATGTAAATGCAAAATAGGAAATGAAGAAACAGATACCAATTATCTTAAACAGCTGTTTAGAGATAATACATATTGAACATTCTTTGTAACACGTTTCAGAAACGATTAAACACATTTTAGACCGATGTTTTCATGTCCTATTTTGTTTAAGAATATTGTATACAACGCAATTTCCCACCTGGTGGTGAAATTTTAAACCTTTTTAGAAGGAAAGAAATTCTCATGACTTCCTTTAAACTATTACCAAGTTTGATAACATTTGGTCCCTTAATGTCCCTTTTATGACCTATCAAAGTGGAACTTTAATTATAACCATCCTGTATTTTATCGCATTTTTCCTTTTTTAACTCAGCAGATAGGCTATTACTGAACCATAATGCTGCAATGTATGTACAACCAATGTATATATAATAACGCTCAGGCACCATTTAATTCTAATCACTAGACAGCTAACTTATGTAATGGGAATCTGTCTTAATAAAAATTACATAAACTACTATTCCTTATTGATCCTCTTACGTACATTTCTGTTGGCCGTAATGAAATTGCAAAACCACATGGTTGTAATCCTAAAAGAATTAAATTCCACATGGACAAAGAATGTTAAAAAATTATCAAAATTATATTACAATAATAGCATGGTCTTATGATTGACCTTAGGTTTTCAATCTTTTGTAGAAACTGAAAAAATTAATTAAAAACAAATTGCGATAAAAGAAATTTTTACGAAAATAGCGAGAAAAAAAATCAGGCTTATTCTTGTTATAAGTTTCGTATTCGTTTTTTTTCCTTACAAATAGTGACACGATTCCTGGTTCAGAATTTGTTTTATTAATCTATACTTATAATAAAGCTCAATGTGTGTGTGTGTGTGTGTGTGTGTGTGTGTGTGTGTGTGTGTGTGTGTGTGTGTGTGTGTTGGGGCTCTACAGGCCAGACCGCTAGACCTACAGTTACCAAATTTGGTGATACATGTATACATTAGAGGTCGGGAATGTGCACCTCGGAGCCCTTTTTTCGAATTTTTAATTAGAATTTGAATTCATTAAATTTAAGCAAAATTTCGACGTTTTTCCGCTATAACTTCCGAAAATATTGCTTCACAAACATGATTTTTATATCAATTGAAAGATAAAAAAATTAGCTTTCTAACGGTATCAGTGGTTTTAGTTTATAACGTAAGCTTCTATTTTTAACGAATTTTTAAAAAAATATTTTAACCATGTTTTTAGCACATGACTGGATAAAATAAAAGAAGGAAGGAAGTACGAATAAAAAAATCTATCATCACAAAATAAATCTAAAGAAATGCAACTTTTAGCACGTGGCTGGATAAAATAAATATAAAATGTGATACTTTCTTTAAAGAATGCAAAGCAAAGGATTATATAATCGCTTGCAATATTTAAATCATTAATTGAATAAATTATCTTTATTTATATATTGTTCAATACTATTAATTTGTTCTAAATGAAGTAAATAATTACATTTTATGTAGTTTGAGTCAAACAATGCATTTATGAATAATGAGTTTTAGATTACTTCATACTTTGCTCTGTGAGCCATATTTTACAAATTATTTTGTTAATATTTTAAATAAATTTGCTACATTAATCCGTCTTCTAAATGAATCATTAAAAATGACTGATTTATAAAATTAAAGAATATTATTAGGAAAACGCTTTCTTTTAGAACTTTCAGTCCATCAACTTAAAGAAAATATTCATTTCAGGCCAATCAATGCCCGAAGTTACTTCAAAGCTAATGACTATGCGATTTAACTGAAAATTTTAGAACCCATTACTCATGGCAAACCAGCTGGTCACCAAAGGCGGCTAGTATAAAATATTTGCGAGTACCAAATATGCCCGAATTCTCCCTTATTAAAAAATATTTGTATTTAATTTCATATTGTAAGAAAAATACCTTGTAAGATAAATATTCTTATTAACACTTCTACATTACCATTTTTATTCTTGTTTATTCTATACATAAGGTATTCCGTCATGATAAAATAAAAAAAAATGTGAAAACTTGTAAAATTCTCAATTTTTCTTGTTTAGTTAGTTTGTGCATCATTAATGAGAACAAAATTCTAGAATCCAAAAACTAGAAAACAATACTTTAGACTTTTATGGAGAATAACCATAATTTCTTTATATACATAAGTGATAAAAGACCTTGAATAGTTTTGAATAACCATATCAGGAAAATGAGGAAATAAAATATCTGTCATCGACTCAAAAGTTTTTGTAAAAATTTATAGAAATATTTTATTGAGTGATTTAGACGAACAGAATAACACTATTTTCAAGAATATATAAAAGAATTGTCGGTGCTTTTCGCGTTATACGGGAGCAAGATGTCATCACTGTGAGCCAAACGCAAACAAAGTCGCCAAGCGAATAATGTGAATTTGACGTAATTTTACATTATTCGGCAAGTTTTTGGCGAGTTTTTCGTTGCGCCTGTATAAAGGAAAACTATCGAATTTTCTTTAGCCTTTGATCTGCATAAATCGAAACATTGCATTCATCTCTTGGTTTCTATGCTTCAAACAAAGCACAGAATACAACATGTAAATTCACGACACCGAAATACTACAATAAGATCTTTCACGGAAAATTTATGATAAATTGTTTCTAGTTCATAAAATTACTGAATATAATTACTTATTTGACGAAATTATTCTATAACAGTTAGGGCATGGCGATACAGTTTAAAATATTATATTCAGACCTTTTGTGAAAGCTAAAATTTCAGAGCTTGACAAAGTTCCATTTATAATGAAAGTAGATTAATCACCTAGCTATACGACTGACTATTTAGAACTTTGAGTAACTTTTAAAATTAATCAACTAATCTGAGTTTAAATTTGGTCTTTCAAACTGGCTCTAATTTGAAGACTAAAATGTTTCCAATTAGTGTTGTTTTTTTTTTCTTTTTTAATTAAAAGAATATTTACTGTGACATTTGTCTGTGGACATTTATTTTACGAATAAGGCATATGGAATTTGATTTTATTTCGGCAAACGATTTTCTAACAACGTCTTTAGTTTTTCTCGTAAAAAAAAAATTAAAATTAAAGAAAGGTAACTTAAATGAACTACTTTTACTTTTTAAGTGCTGCATTAGTTTAATTAAAAGTTGGGTTTGAAAATAGGTTTTAATTTCAAACTTCTTTTCTTTAATTGGTGTCCATATTGCAGAACTATTAACTTTTAAATTTTTGTTTCCTTTATTCTCAAAATTTCAGCAATTGTGCACTTTAAAAGGTATTTTATACATCGGAATACATATACATTAATTTTCATTTTAAAATACTTAAAAATTAGTCACATTTTATACACTTATAATTTAAACCACATACATGTAGTTAATTTATGCATATTTATATAATTTTCAAGCACAAATTAATGTAGATTAAAATTATAATGTTGAGATACAATGTCGTATGGTATTAGAAGAATTGTAAATTCCAAATCTAAATATAGAGATATCGGTTATGATAAAATCAAAGGAAGCAATTTCATATATTATCTTCATATTTAGAGTATTATTGAAAATAAAATGAAGATTTGATTGGCAAATATGATGAAAGTGAATAGAAAAATGTCTGAAGCTCTATGACAGATAATGGTCTATTTAAATTAATTATAAATTTAAATCGCTAACAAAAACTTTGATATTTACAGATTCCTAAGTAAAAAATAATATCAAAAAATAGACTACATCGAATACATTGGGACAAAAAAAGAAAAATTTTTAAATAAAAAACTTTTTTTTCATTCTTCTTAAAGACCAATAGCAAAAATTTTATTCTTAAATGAAAAGTTAATTGATTAAAACTGCATATCGGAAAGTTTAAATGAAAATAAAAATCCGCTTTGAGATTGAATTCTAAAGCATCAAGCTAATTGTTCGTTTGTTTTAGTCTCGCAAAAGTTATTTAACTGCCAAATTACATTCATTGGAACAATGAAAACAAATTTCATTTTTCTTGCATAATTAGAAATTGCCGTCAAGTTGTGCAAAATTAATGAAGTTCAAAATTTATAAGGTATAAATTAAACTAATAACATTTAAAAAAAATTTTTTAATTAATTTTATGACCTAAAAATGCTTTTGCTAAGTAGATAGTTGTTTTAAATACAAGAATTTAATAGAGTGTCATCTGATACACGTATTCACTTTCATTACTAACCCTTTGACTAAACTTTTATTTAAAACGACTTTTGCATTTGAAGCCCATTTATTTTGTTGAACACATAAAGGCAGTAGCTTTTACGCAATGTATTTATTTCTTATTAATCTGAGTATATGCATGATACTGAAAAAACTTCAGTCAATTAAAATTACAAAAAAAGGGAAAAAGAAACAAATACAGAACGTTCTGATGCGTCAAATGTATCCAAAAGGGTAAAAATACACCTACAGGTGTAACAATACAATACGCATAATGTGACACAATACGTATAATTTGTAATTACAATACGTATAATTTGAAACATTTTGGCTCGTACTTTTTTAAAGTGACTATTTAAATGCAATGCTCGCAAATAAGTTCAAATATTTTTCAATGAAAGTGAACTGAAACTATACGTCACACAATAATGATATGATATAACAAAATCTGTCATCGTAAAAATAAACACTCTAAATTGTGGAAAACAGGGGGTGTCAGAAAATGGACCGATTGCCGGTTCGCGGAAATCCAGGATACGCTGCTGGAGGGTAAACTGTTTTCCCGTTTCTATAAGGAACATAATCTTTTTATTTATTATACTTTTCTCAGTGCTATGGAGATGATTCAATTAAGTTAATCCTATAAAGTTCTTTCAAATAGTTTCCTGAAGAAGCCTTCTCGCAAGCTTATCCGTAGTTTCGTTTCTTATCTTTTTTGTACAAATCCATATATGATTAAGAAGATTTATTTCTAAAGACCAAAGAATAAAATTAATTGTCCCATTAGGTTATAAAAGGACAGCAAACTATTTAATCCTTAAAGCATAAGAATGAGAAAAAAACTGAGAAGGCATGGTACGTTCACGTTTCCTAACCATAGCGTCCGTTTCAAAAGGTTGCATTCAGATTTCACTCTCAGTAAGGTTCGGTTTTGGTTAAGTTATATTAATCTTCCAGCGAGCGCGCGTACGTGAGAGATACACTAGAGATGAATTTCGTTTTATACCTTCAGATCTGGTCGCACGGGGAACGCCTGTCCTCGGCTATTTGTCCCCCTCCCTTTCACCTACTTTCAGTTGCCGTCGTAAGTTTGTGGCTTTAATAGGTCTCTTCAGATCAGATATTTGTATTTCAGAGATACGCGCGACCATTCATGTAAGATTTGGTCACTTCTGATTTTTGTATGATTTTACATATAAATCCGTTTTGTTTTAGACTGGCGACATCTGGCAAATGCACTTCCGAAGGAAAATGTCGAAAAAAAGCACCCACATCTCTAAAAAGTGAGCTAAAATTAAAGGTGCTAAAGAGAAAAGCCAAACTAGGTATTGAAGAAGTGGAAGATGCGACATCAGGGAAAAAAACTTGCCAAAAAGAAAAGCAGGCTAGAATCACGAGGTTCATTTTGTGAGATTTGACAGAAATTTATATGTTTGGAGCACACTAAACACATTTGCTCAAATTGCAAAGCAGCAATGAAATAACAATCAAACTATTTTCTTCCTTTTCATATCTAACTTTCAATTACTTTTTCTTTTTTATACATAAATTCTGTATTTTTGCACTTCTATAATTTATTTGCAAATTGTTCTGTCAAAATATCGACCATTTCATTTATATTTATTATTTTTTTATATTATCATTACTTTTAAATCCAATTAACCTGTGGTCATTTTATATTGTTATTGCAATCTATGTTTAAATTGTTTCTACTTCTTTTTAAGTAAAAAATGTTTAAAGTGATTGTAGTTATTAATCCTAAGCTATTTATTATATAATTTTTATAGTTATGCTTTTGAAAATTTATAATATAATTTACTATAGCGTATGTGGGAAATATGCGCGACCTTTCATGTTGGTATGACAGCCACGCCGCTGGAAGGTTAATGTCCCGTTTTAAACCAACACTAGGGCTATTTTGGGATGGACCTCATAATTTTAAATCGTGATCAGAAGACGAGGATGACACCTGAACTAGGACCCCCTCTCCACAGTACAACTCACAAAAGGGAGGGCGTTTGACCTAACAGATTTAACGTGCAACAGATCCGCTTACACGATGTTTCTTCAGTGAAATAGGGTCTCGAACCTGAAACCCACCGGTTCTGAAGCCGAGACCTTACCACCAGGCTGCCTTTCAGTAAGTTAAATTGACATTAAATCCAAATTTCTTTTAGTATTAAAAAAACTAAAATATAATCACATTTTTTGTGATTAATATTACTACTATTTGGTAATTATTTTTTCTTATGATTTATCTTCAATAATCATTCTTGTAATCCATAGTAATTATGTGTATTAAATTTAAAAGAAGATATTTCTCTGTCTGTTATATAATATTCTTTAAACGTGCTTTTTAGGAGTTACTTTAAAAAATAATATAATAACAATTTATGCTAAAAAAAATTTCATTCCATTGTGCTTTCGTTGAATTTTGAACTCACACCACCAACGAATCAACCTGTGAAAAGAATTATAGTGAATTTATAAAATTCACGTTTTCTTCTATTTGTGTTAATACTTCGTTTAAAATTTTCAGGGTAAGAAGATTTAACAAATGGCACTTATTGAATAAATCCAACTACCAAACTTTCCTGCTACTCCAATAACTATAAAATGAATTACTGTCGTTTAAGTGCTTACTAGACATATAAGAAACACTCCTGTGATAGATTCTCGAACTTATGACTGTTGTCAAAACACATTCAATCCAAAATTAACTGTAAGAAATTAAAATTCTAAATACATAATTTTTCTGATCAAATTTGTTCAAATTTAAGAAGTGTATTAAGAAGTATATTCAGTTTTATTGAATAACTCTTTAATATTATAATTCATCTAATTATATTTTTCTTCACTTTCTCTTAATGATAATCATCATTATGATATGAATTTATAAAAGAAAACACTAAAATGTTAAAATATTCACTAAAATGTTTCGTGTACAATACTGCTCTGCATTATTATGAACACTTCTACACATGGGCAAAAGTAAATAAATATATGAAGAAAGAATCCGGGCAATGAAATATAAAATCTATTCCGAACTACTTCAGCATGAAAAAGGGGGAAATCTCTTTTTCTCAACTGATATTATTGTCCCTTTTGAATTTTGTTGCTGGTTCTTCTTTATACACGAAAACAATACTACCAAGCGCAGAAGATTGTGGAATGTCCGCATCATTTATTATGTCACGAACTGAGGTGGCAATTGATGAAAAAAGGAATTCTCACTTTCCTTTGTGATAAGGTAGAAAAGTGTTTGGAATATTTTTCACTCAATTTATTTCGAAATTTTTCTCCGAGTGTCAATGCGAAAATATTTTTTGTCCCTGCCTTCAGTTCACTATAGCCATGGATGTTGTATTGAAGAGTGATGGATCTCACTTTTGAGAGTTTTGGTTCGAAATTAATTTTGTTCGAATGAATGAATTCGATTTTAA
>JAPMOQ010015217.1:1038804-1099908 GCA_026543055.1 Argiope trifasciata | reverse complement strand
TGATGGATCTTATTTTTGAGATTTTTGGTTCGAAATTAATTTTGTTCAAATGAATGAATTAGATTTTAGTATCAAGTTTCCGACTGTTTTTGAGACGGAATAATTTTTTGGGGTTTTTTTTTTATGAGCCATGACAGTCTAAAGGTATAGATTTGACTGCAATATAATAGAATCAAATCAGATTTTGAGCAAAATTCTGCAGTTATGCGTATGTATTAAGTATGCAATTTATTATCGATATTCGGACTTCATCCTACTCCTGCTGTGAAAAGGATCGAATCAGGATACTGCTTAAGATGGATAAATGTCAACTAAATTTTTCTAATTCCTTTTATAAGGCAAAGGAAAGGCACTGTCGATACTTCAAATTAAAAAAAAAGTTGATTAAATATTAGAAAATAACGAAAGATTGCTATATTTTTGCTATGAGTTCGGAGCAAATAATCTTGCAAGAAATATTCTGATGCCAGCTTAAATTTCCAAACCAATCTCATTTCTTTTTAGTATTTCATTGTACTTTTATTAATTTAAAAAAAATGCATTGAAATAAATATTAACTTTGAATTATTTGATTTTTTTAATTTCTCTTTTAATTTAACTATTTGGCCTCCCTCTCTTGTCTGAGAAATTTGTTTCTTCTGTTTTTTGCCACATTAGATCAAACAAAAGTAAAAATTCAAACAAGTAAGTATTCACAAAGCGCTTTAAACTTTTCAAGGTTTTAAAATGTGGAAGAACACTTGTAGTGCATTAAGCCACCCTGCATACGCGTTACCGAAGACGAAGAGGTTAATATTTCCCTTCACACCATATTTTTATCTGTTTGAAAACAGTAATTTACCAAGGACGAAATAGAGGCAAAAAGATAACAACAGGAACGGCTTTAGGTTATAAAAAATTAACTGATATTTGACTTTTTTTTAACTTTGATGTACATTCTTTGAAAAAAAATTCAATCATCCATAAATTAAAAATATCAACGTTTTTATTTAAGTCATTTTCCCTTCAGCCTTCATTAATTCAAAAACTAATATCAATCATTTTGAGAGAATGAACCTTACAGATACTGATACCTTACTGAATTGTAGATACTGCTTACATAAAGAATTTGAGCTTGATTTTACATTAAGTAACTGAAGGATTTACTGGAAAAAGGAGATAGCTCCAATTATTCAAACCAGCGGGTGACCGAGCTCCGCTCGGAGAAAACAGGTATCGAAGCTAACTCGAAGATTTAAATTTTCAATTGTGATTTATCAAAACAATACATGCCATAAGAAAATTTGTGAAACCATTGGTGAAAAGATAACCAGTTAAAGTGCACCATTGTAAACTATTCTAAACAAAGTTAGAGTTTGGAAAGGGAACTATTCTATACAAAGGTAAAGTAAAGGTAAAGATTGAAGTATGTTGAAGTTCAATATTTTGGACAAATTTATTTAGAAAAACCAAACATATAGACATACATAAGAAACATATTATAAACCTATAACAGCATAAACATAAAACTTTATTAGTTCGCCATATTGGCTATAGATGGAAGCACGTTACCGCTTGAAAATTTAAGTAGCCATTATGGCGAACTAATAAAGTTTGAAAATATCCTATCTGTAACTCCGAACTGCTCGACCGTAGCGCTTCAAAACCGGCGCCAATCGATTCCTCGTGGCCAAAAACCCCAGACCCCCAAGTTTACCGGAGTTTATTAATTCGGGGGCGATTTTCGACTTGGCAACCATTCCTCGTATTATAGTATTAGATTTGCAGAAAGCTGTAAAAAACGTCTGATAATTCTAAATTATAATGAGACAGACAGCTCTATTCCTTGAGAAACACGAGAACAAAGATTGGAGTTACATCTCTTTTGGCAACGAATGAATAAATATTTTTTTTTTACCAAATGTAACTAACATAGTGCATGTAGCTCTAAATTCCCCTAAATTGGTGCTACATCCTTTTTGCAACAACTATTTCAATTATTTTGAATTCTCCTTTATTATAAGAAGTGTATATTGAACAGGTGTTTGTAGTCACAGTCTTTTATAGAAAAAAAATAGATAAAGAAATTATTATTGAAAAAAAATTATCTCTAACAAAATGCTGTATCAAAAATTAGTACTACGTGTTGAATAAAGTTAGAATGTAAATTTCCTTTAGAATCTGTGCTTGTATTTCAGTACATTTTTGTATACATTAGCCATTGCTTATAAAATGTTTGATAGAAATATCTTGTGGTCCTTTTGTGAGAATTGTGAAAACCAAATATTTCGAATTTAGTTTATTTTGGGTATTTAATCTTTTAAATTGTAAATTAATATTCATTGCAGATGAAAAAAAAGACTTGCAATGTGAAATATGACTACGCCTATCGATTTATTTTTTTAAAAAAATAGATAAGAATATAATGGAAACAAAATGGAAAGAAACGATTCGGAATCGAATTCTATTTTATAAAATATTCAAGAACAAAGAAATTCATTCCAAAATGATTTGTATATAAGCGAAGTTCTCATTCTGTCCATTTCAAATTCAACTCAGTTACAGTTGAAAAGAGAAAAAAAAAACTTTTTTAAAAAAGTCGCTTCTTCAGCAGCGAAGTTCTAGAGAAATTGATTGAAAGATATTCCTGATACTTCCGAATTTCACGACTGAGAAAGAGAATTCCTCCCCGTTCTAAGTGTCAACTCAGTTCACGACAGAGTAAATGACCGAGACATCCCAGAGCCCTTCAAATCTGTTGTCGCCAAGAATAAAGAAGAGACGCTTCCGATTTCAAATAATCTTATTTTGTAGGAGCGGATTGCTTTATTTCGATAGAGTATAAAACAAACTAGGTACAGTAAACCCTTGCCAGAAGCTAAGATTACGGCATTCATATATTACACACGTGACAAAACTAATATCTGAAAAGAGAATTGCATTGGGTATATATCAGTTTTAAGAAATCAAGTGTAATTTTAATTAAGTATATAATAATATTGAATGTTTCTTTTACCAAAAAAAACGTTTTTGCTTGTTTGTATTTCATGCGTTGCATTACTGTACATCCAATTGCGATAAAACTTTGCCAAGTTATTGTTTGAACTTGTGTGAAGGTAACAGATATTATACAATTATTACAGCTAATATATAAAGGCGAATTTTTGTGCGTTCGTATTATACACTCTGCCGTACCGTTCCTTCGATGACGATAAAACTTTGTCAACTTATTATTTGTCCTTGCATGAAGGCTATGGACATGGTACAATTATTATATCTAGTATATAAAAATGAATGTTTGTTTGTATTTAATGCATCGCCGTACTTTAATCCGATATTGATAAAACTTTGCCTAATTGATCTGTACCTAGAAAATCCATCTTTTTCATATGACCAATGAATGTTGAATGCTTACGAGTCCCACAGCTAGAAAAATTGGTTTTTCAGCAGGTGGGAAAACAAAAAATATGTATTGCCTACCCTAAAGTATACTTTAATAATAATGTCATAGAATTATTTATTATACTTTTTATATCATTCAATTTCAATAGATTTATTCATTGTTGACAAGAAAATAAGTTATTCTTCCTATCACTCTTCAATAAATAATACAGATATTTTAAATTTCAAACGATCTTTCCAAAATTATTTCTTCTGCGGCAGCAACGCGACGGATATCAATAATAAAAATGAATGCTACTGTGTTTTTTCTCACTTTGAATGTGTGTGTGTGTGTAGATATTCAATACGCTATACTCTGTGCTCTACAGCTATGAGATTTGGCAATTTTATATTTTGGAAAAGAGGAATTGGCACCTTGGAGATATTGTTTGTAATTTTTTTATTTTATCCTAATTAACTAAATTTAAGCTAAATTTTTGCAGTTTTCCTCTTTAACTTCCAAAAATATATTGCACAAAAATAAATTTTACGCCGCTTCAAAATTAAAAAAAAATCTTTTTTAGGAACCAGTTTAATAACTGGTTTTTTTTCCAAATTACAGCAATTTTAAAAAAATGTTTTTTCCCCAATTTTCTAATAATAGATTCTATTTTTGTCCTAAAATTCAAACCGTTTACTTTATTTTATAAAATACTTAACTGTGAGATTTTAATACTCTTTTGAATGCTAAAAATGGGGATTTTTGAATTCCTGTGTAGTTTACAAAATTAATATTATATTAACAATACAGCGAAATTTGCAGGATAGCTCAATCGTACCTTTACGGTTTTAACCCTTTCTAAGTTCATAGGAAGCATACTTCCCACGAAATTCATCAATTTTTGCAAGAAGTTATGTAGGTTGATATAAGTTCTCCCAAATCTTTTAATAGGAAAAGAACTTAGATGTTTTAATTCCTTATCGCCCACAAAAAAGCATGTCATTGTTTTTTAATTATTAATTAATGAAATTAAGTTTATCTAATAAGCTAAATGAATCATTTTTCTTAGGGTAAAGGTCAACTCTAAAAATATTTTAATATACTATGACTACAAAAAAATGACCTTTTAATGAGTTAATTGCAATATCTTGAAACAGCCCTCCCTTAAAAACGTTATTTTGCAATGAACAGAAGTAAAAACAATTAAAATAATTTTAACATGACTTTAATGTCTACAATTTTAAAATCGTATACATGAAGTTTTGCTCAAGAGATGTGATTGAAATTAAGAATAACCAATGCCTTTGATGAAATCTGATCACCCTTGAGAACTGTTTGCAATTAAGTGATGATTGAAAAGCTATTTATTGCTGTTTAATAAGTAGATAAATAACACAATATTCGATATGAATATTTATGAATCACAGAAATTTTTGAACAATATTCCATTTTTTTCTACTTCCATTTTATTGAGCATTTTCACTCGGAAAGTTACAACACACTTCATGAAAATTTAATCTTTTTGGATAATTTTATATTTTTCGCACATCAAACATAGCTGCGTATCTTTAAGAACAAATCTTTTATCCAGATATATTTACATCGTTTCGTACAGTAAAAAATTAAAACACAAAGATAATATTTTGTCCCGAATTTTTTTTTAGTTTGATCTTTTTCAAAGACAGACGAACGAGTGACCTTTTTCATACACATCTAGATCCTCATTTACATATTTCATCGAATTTTTCATCTCACGAAATCGAAATCAGTTTATATTAGAATCGAGATATTTTTCAGCTTTTGCCTATCTGAACTACTAGAATCTGAAACAATGTGCAACTCAGTACGGCATTTGCACATAAAAGACATTAAATGATGGAAGTAATATGAACATGAAAATATATTTTTTACAATAGGCTTCAATAATTTTAACAGATTGATCCCATTTAGTATTTAGCCAGAACTATATGGTAGAATATTGAGGAACTACGTGAAAATTGAGTTTTTTTCCCATGACTATTGCCTAAAGAAAGAAAAAAGCTGAAATAAATTTCTTCATAACAATTACCCATCCGATTCAACTATTTTACTTTTGAGAAATTATACGATTATTTGGTCGATTTAACTCTGGCATTAAAATCTAATACTATAATACGAGAAATGGTTGCCAAGTCGAAAATCGCCCCAGAATTAATAAACTCCTGTAAACTTGGGGGTCTGGGGTTTTTGGCCACGAGGAATCGATTGGCGCCGGTTTTGAAGCGCTACGGTCGAGCAGTTCGGAGTTACAGATAGAATATTTTCAAACTTTATTAGTCCGCCATAATGGCTACTTAAATTTTCAAGCGGTAACGTGCTGCCATCTATAGCCAATATGGCGAACTAATAAAGTTTTATGTTTATGCTGTTATAGGTTTATAATATGTTTCTTATGTATGTATATATGTTTGGTTTTTCTAAATAAATTTGTCAAAAATATTGAACTTCAACACACTTCAATCTTTACCTTTACTTTACCTTTGTATAGAATAGTTCCCTTTCCAAACTCTAACTTTGTTTAGAATAGTTTACAATGGTGCACTTTAACCGGTTATCTTTTCACCAATGGTTTCACAAATTTTCTTATGGCATGTATTGTTTTGATAAATCACAATTGAAAATTTAAATCTTCGAGTTAGCTTCGATACCTGTTTTCTCCGAGTTGAGCTCGGTCACCCGCTGGTGAATATTTTAAACGATGAAAAATTCTTGTAGTTTCTTGTACAAATTAATAAATATGTACAATATTCAAATGGGAAGACTTGCATTTATTATGATTCATTTTTTTTCTAAATCTTGATTTTTAATTAAGAGATATATTGACCTATAGACTCTAATATAACATGCGCTCTTATTCTATCAATTGATAATATTTACTGTTTGGTATTTGCTGGAACTGGCATTGTTTTTGTCTCGTTTTATAAACCTCCACTGTTCCTTTTTAATTAAACTTTTGCATTCTTTAATTTTACTAATTACTAGCCGCCTTTGGCGACCAGCCGGTTCGCCATATGTAAAGCGTTCTAAAATTTTCAATTAAATCACATTCATTAGCCTTGAAGTAATTCCGGGCATTGATTAATATTTTCTTTAAGATGATGGACGGAAAGTTCTAAAAGTACACCTTTTCCTAATAATATTTTTTAATTTTATAAATCAGTCAGTTTTGCTTCCAAAATATTAAAAAAAAAATTCGGTGATGTTGTCAAAATATTAAATATGTTTTTTAAAGAAAGCGAGAAAAAGTATTAAATTAATGATCCAGATATTGCAAACGATTACATAAATATGCCATTAATTCGGGATTTCAATGCATATCCTGTCTAAATTCAATCAGGTTTACTGTAAATAAAGAAGATTTATTGAGTTAATGATTTAGATATTGCAAACGATTAAAACCTTTGCTTTGCATTTATTTTTTTAGAAAATATCACATTTTATGTTTCTTTTATTTTTTCCAGCCACGTGCTGAAAGTTGCATTTCTTTAGACTTGATTTACAATGATAGTTTTTTTTTATTTGAACTTACGTCATTCTTTTATTTTATCCAGTCACGTGATAAAAACATAGTTAAAATATTTCTTTAAAAATTCGTTAAAAATAGAAGCTTGCGTTATAAATTAAAAAAACTGATGCCGTTAGAAAGTTAATTTTTTATCTTTAAATTGATGTAAAAATCATGTTTATGCGATCATATTTTCGGAAGTTATAGCGGAAAAACGTCGAAATTTCGCTTAAATTTTAATTAATTCAAATTCTAACTAAAAATTTGAAAAAGGGGTTCCGAGGTGCACATTCCGGACCTCCAAGGTATACATGTACCAAATTTGGTAGCTGTAGGTCCAACGGTCTGGCCTGTAGAGCGCCAACACACACAACCACGCACACACACACACACACACACGCACACACACACACACACACACGCACACACACTCACACATTGAGCTTTATTATAAGTATAGAAGATTAATTGCTGATTTTAACCTTTTATTCCCCGACGATACTTTAAAGTATCTTTCAAATCCGGCTGATGCCTTTACAATGTGGCTATTTTTTCTAAAAGTATATAAAAGAATGCGGAAACGTATTTTCAATAGAAAGCAATTTAGATGCCAAATAAAAATAACATTTGATTTTTTTTCATTATTAATTTAGTTAATTACATTATTTTAATGAATTTAAAAAATTCTTTCTAGTTTTATTATGTAACAAAACTTAAGTAATATTTCAAAAATAAATTTGTGAAACTAATGGTAAAATAATTTAATAATTTTGGCACATAAAGGATTAAGAGGTTATGAACGGAAGCAAATTTTATTAACATATTTTATCTAAATCAGTGTTCACTGACTGTCTTATTTATATAGTACAAAACTGAAAGTCACAAATATATGTTCTTTATAAAAATAGTAATAAAAGTAAAAATAGTAATAAAAGTAAAAATAGTTATAAAAGTAAAGATAGTAAAAATAGTAATAATAGTAAAAAATATATAAATCCTGAATGAAGTGTTTATAATCAAATAATAAAACTTCTTACATTTGTCTTACACAATTATATTTATAAATACAAATTTCATATGATATAATATAGAGAAATGCTGGAATTATTTATTAAAAATTATATTAATATTTCATAATAATATCTAATGTCACTAATATGTAAATATAATTACGGCGTCAATTTAAACAAACAATTAAATTTATTAGAATGAGACAACTCACAACAGTGCGAGACTGAGAATTTAAGAGAATGTAGTTCAGCTTTTTTACATACATAGAATGTTCAAGAAATGATCCAATTTAAATATTTAAGAATGATCGAGAATCTTCTAGACTTTAGACGAAGTAAAGATTAAAACTGAAGTAAAAGAATTATAATCTTTGAATAAAATACTGCGGTTGGAGTTCGAACCACCAATCGAAAACGAGATGCTCTGCCGACTAAGCCACGATAATTGCTAGTTATTCTGCTTTACGCAGCAATATGAAGATACAATATTTTTGAGTATTAATGTAGTGAAGATATAAAATCATAAATTTGATAATAATATTGGCCAAATGAAAATGTGCGCATTTGAATTATACAGATTAAAAAATTGCTAAATGTACTTAAAATTCCATATAAATATTTTCTATTAAAGCATTTATTACAATGGCAATGTTCTACAGATTAAGACATCCCTATCTAAATATAACTGCTGAAATTAATTATGCTTATTGATATTTCAGCAGTAAATAAACAAGAAATATCATTATATTCTGTTCTTATTTATTCAAACTCATTTTAGAAGTGCTGGAAATTTTTTTCGTTAACACACTAAGCCTAATATGGAATTAATGATTTAAAGGAAAAAATCCAATTACAAGAGTGTCCACTGACAAATGGAAAAATAGAAATGCAGAATAGAAATAAATTCGGGAAAACAAATTACTGATTAAAATTATTTTATAAACAAATGGATTTTGGAAAGAAAAAATTTAATGAGAAAAATTTTGGAATTAAATTAATAAAAGCCATAAACTAAAGTCAAAAAAATATTTTGAAAGATTTAAGAGTTAGAAGAAATTAAATATAAACTAATGAGACTGATTTAGTGCTTATCAAAATGCACATGTAATTATATATAGTTGGATTACAAAATATTTCTCAAAAACTCAAAGATATTCTTTTCTTGACAAGTTAATATAAATTCTGAAACTAGAGATGAGCTCTTTCTGTATGAAACGAATGTTTTACTTTTTTTATATGCTAAGGATTCGCTGTTTTTAATTTAATTTTTTTCCCAACATGTCTTTTAGTTGATGAAGCATATGGTTGTCAAGGGCTTCAGTCAAATTTAACTATCTCATTTTGTGGAGATGCTTTAAGTTTCAAACAAAAGCATCCAATTTTAAAAAAGATTAAATCAAATTTCTAAGATGTCATACGTTTTATATGAAGTAAATCTGATGTTATTTAATATAATAATTAAAATACTTTTTTTTGTAAATGAAGGTCTCAATATTTAAAGTGAATTATCAAAAGCTGTGTGATTTTCTTTTAATTTCTTCCTAGACTGCATTCTTAATTTTGCATACGTTATGAATGAAAAAAAATGACCAGTTTTATTGATAATACTGATTTAACATTTTTAACTCATTAAATTCAGTAAACTAACTTCAAACGTGAATCTTTTATTCAGGATAATTTTTCTTTGAATGTTATAGCAATAACACAACTAATTTATCATTTGCTGAATTAAAGTTGTTCATAATAACTAGCAATGATCATCAATGGGCTTATTCATTATCTTTTTCTCATTTAGATCAAGCATTAGTGCAGTTTAGAATTAGCAGTTGAATAAATTAATTCAGAATATTTAATTAATTGCAAATTAGTTTCATCAACATTTGGTAAAAAAAGGTGTGCTTGAAGTCTGTCCAATGTTAATATTAGTTTTCTATACATTTCTATTTAAAATATACATAACACATATGCCACGACATAACAAATGGAGCTTTGGACATTATGTTTTTAAATATTAAGTGAAAAAAAGTAAAAATGTAAGTGTTGCTGCAAAATATTGATATTTTTTTCTAAATCATATTTAATAGTTCCTACTTAGAAGGATATTTGGTCTTTTTTTTCCTTGTGTGTCAACATTTTGCAAGTCGTGTGTGTTCGTGATGGCAATACATTATTCTAATATTTAAGGGTTTAATGAGTAAAATGGTTTGTTTCATTCCATGCATATAACAATGCTTTTTTGTGAATTTGAGAAAAACTTATTTTAAAATTCTGCAATAATATGAAATTATGTGTTAAAACTAGGAAAAAATAGAATTAACCAAAATGCTTTTTAATACAAAAATAAATATCGGAAAAAATATTTGTATTTTTCAATTGATTTTTATTGATTTTTTTTTACTAGACAGATAATTAGAAAATTCAGCCGAATAAGATAGATTTTAGCCTAAATTCTAAAAAAATAATATTTAAATTTTTTTAATGCATTTCTTACAAATTTATGTTATTATATGTATACATTCAATTATTTAAATTAGTTAAATAATATAGCTTAATATGTTGGGATTTTAATTATTACCTGGCTATATTATATTCAACATAACAAATCTTTTAAAATCGCAAATATTAATTCATTTCCATTTGTAATTTATTTTATATCTTAATAATGCTTATATTTCTAAGAAAGTGAATCATCAATTTATATTTAATAAATAATTTTATATTAAATGAAAAATAAATTTTTTATAATAATTTTCCATTAACTAATCAGTGACATTTTGATTAAGTTAGGAATGTATGAATCGGGATTTATGGGATTAAATAAAAAACTGTCAAAAAGTATAATGAATACAGAAACAATACTATTCTTACACTACTGATTCGAACATATACATTATTTTAATCCATACGTGCAAAAAATTCCTGTCCTAAATGGTTTGGCATGTCCTTAAAATCCTTTTGGTATTTATTGAGTTACAAATAAAAATTGCTATCCGGACAGGCTCATAAATAATTAAAAATGTCTATATATAATCATTTGACCAAATTTAATCATTAAGAATTCTTAGAAAGAATGTGTCTTTTTTCATATCTCAGTTAAAAGAGATAAACCAGGGAATAGAATTTTATAGTCGCCAATAAAGAATGTGTCTAAAAACGTTGGGATCGCAATAAAGTTTATCCCTTCGGAATTCACAAAAGCTTAATCCTTCTCTTCTTTTACATAAGAAAGAAAATCCCTGATCAGCTTAAGTATCCACGCTTTTACCGCTGGTTCAGATCTTTTATTGATTCCAGTGGGTATAATTTCTGAGAAGTCATTCAAGAGCCATATTTACCTCAATATTTGAAGAAGTCCCAATGAACTAAAAAGCAACATTAAACAGGGAATTAAACAACAAACTTTTCTATATTAAGTAAATGTCTAAAATTAAACCAACAAGCTAAACTTAGCTAACTTGAAAAACGTAATTAAATACTTTGTTTTCTGTTATTCAACTTCGAATCATTAATTTTTTATTCGTTTTCTGTAAATATTATAGAATCTTTATTCCAAGATTTCAAAAAGTTTATACCAACGAAATATTTTTCCATTTTTAAGAATAATTAGTTTTTATGGATACATATATACTTAATCATTTTTTTATCTCCTAACATATTTCAATTTTTTTCTGTAGTGTGTAATTCCAATCTAACGTATTTATTTGCTTTATAAATATCGTTTGGGGCAATTATTTTTGGCGTAGTTTTTTACCAACAATCTTAAATATGACTATATTGGATGGCTTTGATGAAAAATATTCGAAAATAGTTATATTTTTGAATAATCTCATTAAAAAAATGTCAAAGCATCTTTAAAGTCAAAGTATATAAGTTCATTAACAAAAGTTTTGCAAATATTTGTAAAAAATATTTTTTTAGGCTTAATAGAAGTGTAAAGCAAAATTTTTCTAGTTTATTGATTTACTAAACAATTTGCATAAAAGTTTACACAGATTACGAATTATATTATCTAGTTACAAACCTAATAATAAACTTTATTTTAATCTATTCTTTAATTATTGGGATTTATCTGATAAATAAGACTAAATTTTCAATTTTTTTCACATTATCAGATATTGAAACAGCTATACAAATCTATCTAAACGAATATATTGCTTTTTCTCTTTTTCAAGAACTGCAGAAAATCTTGAGAAATTATAGCAAATGAGAAGGAAATTCCTATTAGATTTTAATGTATCAAGTGTTTTGTAAGAAAATTCTAAGAAAGATTAGAAGTTTATAAAATGGCATCCAAATATGTAAAAATAGCATTAAAACTATGTAGTGCAAATGCAACAATTAATACAACTTCCCAAATTTTTTAAACTTTTTAATAAAGAAATCTGTACATATATTAAGAATATTAAATTTTGAAAAATCATAACTTCGCAAAAACCGTAACCATATGTATGGCGCAATTTAACCCCTAAAACTCTCCGAAAAACTCATTCACAACATCATCCTCAATACACTATAAGGCGGTTCTAGTTCTACAGAATTACAATTTGATTAACTAATTAAGTTTAAAGTAATTTAAATCGGGAGAAGAAAAAGAAATATTCATATACATGTAGTATATAAAAAGTATATGAAGATTATGAAAAGATTATTTTTAAGTGTATAAAAGTATATTAAAATTATATATATATATATATATATATATATATATATATAAATTTTAAATTCCAATACATTACAAAATGGTTTTTAAAAACTTTATAATAAAATTATATTTTTAGAACATGAAATAGGTCCAATAAAATGTTTCGAAGAAAAAAAACTGGTAATTAGACGTTACTATTTTTTTAATTAAAAAAAAGAAATATCTTACTTTTTATCCTAAAAATAGCAATTCTGAAATAAGGCAAGATAGATAGGAATGATGGGAAATCCGAAATGAGTTTTCTTCTTTCATCTTCCCCATTGAATCGGAAAATCGGAAAATGACTTAGAGCATGAAAATTATGATGTCGTTTGATGAAAAATGAAGTGAGAAAAGCAGGTGTAGATGAAGCAGACGATTAAAAGTTTTCATCGGCTTTTTCCAGAAAAAAAAAATTGGAATTAAAAAGTAAAATTGATTTAAAGTTATTTTTAGAATAACTCCGAGAATATTCCTTATTTTTCTAAGGAACAGACATTTATTTCATACATTTTTTTTCATCAATCAAATTTCTCCGATTACTTCACTCTCAATGATCCTTTTCAAAAACATTCATACTGATACAAAAAACTTTTAATTCCTTCATTAAAAACTGTAAATGAGCAAACTTAATATGAGTCTTCTTTTCAGTATAAGTAACTTTTTCTCAATGAATTATTTCTTGAAACATTTCTTTTTGAAGGTTCAACCATTTTGTTTTATCATAATTATTGCTCATATTTTTTACAATTCATGAAATGTGCAACATTTGATATTTAAGAAAATAAATATTTTTAAACGGAGTATTTGATTTTTTAACCTTTTTAATTACGCTTTGCTTTAATTTACTAGGAAACTTATATTCTCAAAAATGAAAAAATTATTTTATTTTAATCTTTCATAATCTTAAAAAGTTTATTCGTGTTTTTTGTTTTTATTTTGGTTTGAGCAATTATGTTGCTGTTTCCTAAGGCACTTATAGACAAGCCCGCTGGCACAGTCATAGATTTTAAAGGCCAGTTGTTTCAGAAACACCATCTAGGGTCAAGAATACGTTTTTGCAAGTCATGCGTCGCAATCCGTTTTACGGGGTGGATTTCATTCTTAAATTTTATCGACATATCGTAATTAGACAATGATAACCTGCAGATCAAACAATTATAATCTCTGACTCAGTACCTCTAACAGTATTGTCTCGATTTGGAGGACTTGGTAACCCCTACAGATTTAAAGATGCTCCGACCATCTTGTAAATGGAGAGTGTTCGGCCGACGGGATTCAAATTCACTACCGCAGCATTCTATAGAATCAGCTCATATAACATTATAAAGTGCTCTTAATTTTTTGAGAACATTTGAAATTACAAATAGATCTATTTATAATTAGGAGCAGATTTCATTTCGAAAATAGTTTTATAGGTAGAGACGTCTACAATGAAATTCTACTATATCATTTATTGGTCAGGATGAAATTAATTCTTCGGATAGTCCTCTGTGTTTCATGATGATATTTTTTGAATATGTCTAAAGACTGATGCATGACCTTCACGATTTAGTATGTTTCTTTTAGTTTATACATTGATAATTCCAATTTTTTAGAACATATATATTTAATAACTTGCCATTCCAAGAAATACTCATTTATTGTTTCATCTTTTTCAATCCTATAATTATTTGTATAGTTATTTTTCCGGCATGATCTGGTAAGGTGATATTCTCGTTCAATGGCAATTTAAGGTAGTAATTTGATTTCTGGAATACGATCGAGTGTTATGTGGAAGCAATAAGGCAGAAATTCTACCATAAGGTAACTTAAAAAAGAGTGAAAGGACCTCAGAATATTTAGAAATTCAATCAAATCATTCTAATTTTTGACTGTTTTTCTTTCTTCTCTCACTTCGACCTAAAAGTAGCGCATCTGACATTCTGACTTAAAAGTATTACATCTTCCCTGTGATCTGGACATTCCGGGTTCGAGTCCTAGTTCGGGTGAGGTTGTTCTTCACCCTGTGTTCTGTGAGGGGAAATGCCTCCCCCTATAAAAATGCAGGCGAATGCGAGGGTTATTTTCGTATGAGCTAGAAGTCAGACTCTGCCCTCGGGTGCCCAGGAATCTTCAGTGGCTACAGAACCCCTTATTTCCTTTGTAAGGCAAACATGACATCATCATTAGTTACCAGGAAAAACAAAGTCGCATTTTTTGCCCTTGATATCGAGTGAGTGCTGTATAATTTATCATCTATCAAACTAGGAATTTTTAAATTATGTTCACCACAAATCGAAATGTTTGCCAGAAGCAATATTCAATATTTTTCATTGTGATTATAAACAATTATGCTATCGGAGAATTTTAATAATTACTAGATGGGAGGTGGCAAATGTCAAATGTTTCCATTGTGGAAGTTGAGGATTTTAGATTCGAAATGATAATCTATCGTAGATTTTGAAGATACCCTCTATGATAATATGGGAAACGTTCAGAGAGAAAGGCACATATTTAAATGCCATATGAACACACTTTTTTAGTTTCATCATTTCGAAACTAGACCAAAAGTAAGTTTATTTACAAGCAAATTAAATTAATCTAGACCAATGGTAAGGCACGAAAACAGGAGGTTTATTACCTTATTACTAAACGTATATTTTATAAAGACACTCTAAGGATTATGTATAATGATATATAAAGATATTAGGAGGATATATATATTTTATAAAGATACTAAACGCACAGAAAATACTATAATCTTCACATTTCGTAAAATTAACTATATAGTTGCTGTCTTCTTATATTATGCGAATATCGTATTTTAAACTTCTTTTCAGTTCAAATTAAAATTAAAAATTCACATATCATTTGATTTACAAAATCCAAAATGCATATTACCTCAATAACTATGGATTTTTATTGCATAAATATTACTATGCATTTTCTAAGCAAGAAAATAAAAACTCCATTTAATTTCATATTTTAGGACACTAAATGATTATGTAATTCATAATAATACTTCTTCTTGCACACAGCCAACCACCCTGTTCATAATACTATAATACTATATTCATAATACTATATGAATGAGGCTTTTCTTTTTTTGCAAAATATAGTGAAGGATCTCTACCTTTACAAAAAAATTACAAACGACAAGCCTGCAGCTTGAAATGTGTAATATTTTAAAAATACTATCTATATTAATTCTTCAGTGCATTTTTTTTTAGTTGAAATATGCAAAATTTAAAAATATCAGAAATTCATCTTTTATTTATATTATTCTACCTTTTTAGATAGATTTTGAGCTATTAATTTCTCTTTCTATCCTTTATTAGTTTCTCCAAACATACCATTTCATTCCTAAATTACTAACTCAACAAAACTCAATTAAAATTCAGAACTTGTCGTCACAAGAGAAAACAAAGCAACCAATTTCAGCATTTCCTAGTCTCAAATCTGTGATAAACTCATAATTAGTCTTTACCAAAGATTGGTAAGATGATTCTTGCTCGAGGGACACCAACAAGAGATAATAATCATCGAAACAACTAATTTACTGTAATGAAACGTGACAGGATCTTCAATGGACTTTTCCCTTCTACAAACTTATCCGCATTCTCAATTTTCTGGACATTATTGAATTTAAAGTAGTTTTAAAAGGAAGTGACATCTTAAGCATCTTCATTGCTTGAAGCAATAACCAGTGAAAGTTTCTGAACGCGTGACTGGTATAAAGCAGAATAAGATACTTGAAGTTTTAGAAGTAAAACATAATTAAATAAACAAGAAAGTCTAATGTATCAAATACATAACTGTAAAGATATAAAATATATTTTTGCTTCATATACAAAGATATAATTTTATTTAGTCATATGTGAAGTCTTACAATGAGAAAATAATACAATATTAAAAAATGGATGTCTAGATTTTGACAAACTTTAACATATAATATCCATTCGAAAAACATATTTTTGAAGCTGTGCCTGTTTGCGAGCATAACTGAAATGTTTTTATTAAATCTGATACATATGTTTTTGAACAAATTTGTAGATTTTTTCTAACTTGTGAACGAAATTTATTCAGAGAATCGGAGGAAATTTGTCAGTCTGACTTTTCGACTGTAAATGAATATCATAATTTTCAAACATAAAGAACTAGACTGATAAAATTTGGTACACATCTAAAATTTAAATTCGTATCAGGGAATGGAATTAAATTTATCAAAGACAGGATCATCTATCCGGTTGTTCTTTCGCTTGCTCATAATCATAATCCAGAAAAAAACACAGTGACCTCAAAAAGTATTGCAATAAATTTTTACATGCCCTTACGATTTTATTTAATTATATTTACGTCACATTTTAAAGCTACTTTAGATCGTAACTCATAATTTTGAACTGAAGTCAAATGAAGTGGACGACATCTGAACTGGCACTACATTTCCCAGCTTCTACACCACATAAACAGGGGGACATTTAGTCCCGATGAATTTCACTTACACCAGATCAGCTTACATGACAGTTATTTGGTGAAATCGAAGCCGAGACCTTACCATCTGGCCTACACGGCGCTTTGTCACCATAAGATTACAAATAAAGGGTTTGCTGCAAAAAAAGAGGTAGCTCCAATTATACGTTTGCAGAAAATCGTTGGTAGCAAAAGAAGCTACCTCTATATTGCAACAAAATGATGAGGCAAACAGCTCCATTGCTGAATTAACGCGAGAGCTAACGATTGAAGTTATATCTTTCTGGCACCAAACAAACAAGGTTTAATTTAACAGCATGACAGTATATGCAAATCCACATTCCTCTATTTGGGCCTATATATATATATATATATATATATATTATATATATTGCAGCAAACTTTTCAATTATTGATCTGCGTTAAATTTTAATTTCAATCCGTTTTAAAAAGGTATCTAAAGTTAGATATTTGGGTTTTTCTCTCTACTTATGTGCCATGCTTGAAATCATAATTCAAAAAGTGCATTGATTACTATAAGCAAAATTTGATATATTTTCATGTGATTACAATTGTTGATCTGTGGTCAGTTTTAATATCAATCAGTTAACAAACTTTTTCAGCCTTTTTCTATTTATTTTTTGTTCTTATGTCCTAACTGCATGCCATCTATTAATTACAGGGGAAAAAACTTTAAGATATACATTTTTGATTTTCATAATTATTGTTCGCCAGTACTATACACGTTGATACAAAAAGATTGGCTTTCTTTATTTGAACTACGAAGTATACAAATATAATCTGAGGAACTTTGAAAATAAAATTCTGAGTACTGATCAGATTTACAGATTAGACTAAGCTCCACACTTTTATACCCAAGTTAAAAAATTAACACCGTTTCTTAGAAAGTATGCGAGCAAATTCAAAGGAGACCCCTTCTGATTTTTTTGTTACTCTTCATTTTCTAATAATATATATTTTTATAGAATTTTAGCATATTTTTTTATATTTTGAAATAGTTTTCAATAAAACGGAACAAGACGGCTTATAATTGCAGAATTCTGGATTGAAGGAATTGATGTTGGACAATTCTTATGAAATACCATTAATTTAATAAAACCACTATTATTTACAAAGGAAGCAAATTATTTAGATAATGTAATGGTAGTTTAAAACTTTTTTGAAATTACTTTTTGATTAATATGCTTTTATACATTCAATTTTATTAAAGGAAAAAGAAATCCTTCAATACAGATTTCATTTTAAAATATTCAATATTATTGCTTGTAAAATTAAAGCAGCACAGTACCATTTAAACATTTTAAAAAGCAATTTGATGCTTAGAATTATATTTTAGTTGTACTGTATGTAAAACATTATTTTAAAGCAGTTTTACATAAAAAATTGAGTTATTTCACCAAATTTTGTTAAAATAAAAAATTTGAGTTTTTTTTATAAGCTTCCAAGGTTTTTAAATAAAATATGCAGATTTTTCTACAAACATTTACCAGGTAGCTAATAAAATTGTATATAAAACTTGTCATGGATTTTCTTCTGTAAATAATATTTAAGTCTTCATAAAATAATTTATAATAAAACGAAAAACAAAAATTATTATTCGTTTTTGACTTTGAATTCTTTTTGAAAAATGACGATTCATATGTTAGGTCTAACAAAAGTAATTTTAGAAAGAGTATACTTTAGAACATTCACAAAACATTTTACATCGCTACCTTAATTTTTTAAAAGTCTTAGGCTTTTGAAAAACAGTACATAATATCATACCATAAAGAACAATATCATACCAGCACACACACATATTATTTTTTACTTTCCATTCATCAATACAGTGATATAAATTCCCACGATTTACCCGTTACTTTTACAAAGTGTTAATAAATCTTAAATTATTTATCATTTAAAAAATTTATTGAAACAAATTGTATGCCTATTTATTGAATTTATAAAGAAAACTTTCGAATAATCAATATTATTGTAACCTTAATCAGAACAATTTAAAAACGTATATCTCTGAATTGATTAAATGCATACTTGTGCAACAAGAATTATTCAGAGTATATATAAGAATATGAACAACTCTATTTTCATTATTTTAGAAACATTAATACGTAGAAAACGGTAAAGGGGTAAAAAAAATCAATTTTAAAACTTTTATTTAACTCATTTCAGTTTAAATATGCAAGTTTTCGAGTTTTCGAAAATGCAATAACTCATTTTTGATCATTTAACAGATAGTATGAAATTAGGAATGGCACTTTAATAAAAATGTAATTTACCATCTGAGACTATAAAATAATGTTTCGAATTTTCGATGATTTTTAGGTACCGTTTTGATCTAAACTTAATTATAAACACACAACATTTATTGTACTGAAAGTATCCTATTCTCAGAAACTTACTTAACGTAGAAAAATAAGTTGCATCTTCTACCACAACAATGGAAAAAACATCAGAAAATATTGTTGCTAAAATATTTAAGAATAATTTTAACTAATTAAAAACATGCAAAAATTTCTATGCCAAATGATTACACTGAACATATTTTTTCAAATTAAATATTTTGGAACTTATTTTTGTTTAATAGTATAGGTAGTATATATTGTATACAGTTTCAATTTATTTTTTAAATTTCGTCAGAATGCTCATTTGCACATTTCAAAATACATCTATTCTAAATTTGGTAGCTCTAGATCAATACTTTGTCCTGTAAATTATCAATAGATACATGCACACACACATATTATTTTTTTTATCAATGTGAGATAGAAATTTGTGGCTTTGTTTTTATTTTCACTTCCTATATTGACTCATTCCTTGATGATGATAATATTGTTAGAATACAAAATTATTACCATTAGTAATAAATGTATGTCTTCCTGCAACTTCTGATTTATTTCCTGCCAAAAATAAACTTATATAGAACAGATCTAACAATCTTTCACCAAAAACCCGCTTCTTTGCTTGTATCACTCTGAAAACTATACATAAAGCCCAAGGAAATCCAGATTTCCAATAGGGCATTCAGACCAGCTGTCAAATACCAGGCGTTCAATAGAAGCCATCTATTGAAGGCTTTGTATAGCAAATCTTCTAAGCAAAAGAATTCATCCACCGGAAATATAAAACGAGAATTCTCAAATCGTGTTATATATTGCTTAGTTAGCTGTTATTGATTCATAACAAATAATGGAAGATTCTCTAATTTAAGGAAGTTAAATCGATGGACAGGAAAATTTATCGTTTTCAGAAAACCTTTTTTTTCATAAATGAAATATTATTTCTTTTTTTTCTAATCATTTTAAAATAGCAAGAAACCAAACGATTCTTTATTTTTGTCATTTTGAAAGAAAACTATTTCCAAATCTGTTGTGAATTTACAAAACACAATATTGCTTTATAATATACACATCATTATTACATTTATAATATTGCTATATATTTTTAAAAAATTAAAATATTTCTTACAATTAATAGGATATGCGTTAAATACTAGTCTCCATTAAAATAATACCATTCTTTCATATAATACTTTGAAAAGAATATAATAGAAAAAACTTTAATTCTATTTTTTTATCGAATATATGTATAAGGCTTTAAAAGTTAACTTACATCATCCTTTTGTTCTATTTTTAGCTATAGGTTATCAATAATATATAAATTTTAAGCGTCTCCCTTTTTCTGACGTTTCTGTAATCCTTTAGAAAAAGTAACAATCTGATTTATCACATCCTGCTTACACAGCAAATTATGTTTATTCCTTAGAGATTGACATTCTTGAGGGGTCAAAAATTTGCATTATTCGTTCTTTTCATTTTGAAAAAAAAATCGTTTTATACTCTCACATACATGTAGTGAAGAGAAAATATAAAGGTCATCAAATTTTCGAATTCCGGCTTTTGACAAATCTCCACATGTTGGATCCCCTCCTTCGAAAAATACATTTTTGGAAACTGTCAGTCTGCCTGTGAACAAAGATGATACAGAGACACTCTGAGATACACGAATGAAATTTGTAGCACGTTCTTTACAGCAAATTTGTATACTTCTATCAAATTTGATGAAAATATCTTAAATCGAAAGTCCGTCTGTCCAGCAGTTTCAATACAATTTAACGCAACCTTAGAACGAAGACAACTAGATAAATAAGATTCGGTACATACATTTAACATTTGTATTCTGTACTTTAAAAAATGTAAACAATAATTCAAAAACACATTGTCATAAATATATCATATTTTCTGACCATAAGGGTATCTGTGCCGAATTTTTATGTCAGTCAGTTGAGAGAAATGTATCTAAAACAAATCCGATTTTTCGATGCTATGAACGAATGCTAGGGTATAATCGACAAAACACTAGCAAGGATGACAGGATAAATTCAGTGAAAATGTTATATTTACTCCAAAAGTTAATATTCTATAATTACTTTAGACCAATAAGGCGGCTAGTTACCATATAAGGCGTTCCCTGGCATGAGGAACTTATCAGAGAGTTTGGAAAGTTTTGGGAAAGCGTCGGAATTTTTTTTCCTTCTACATATCACTCAAAGTATTTGAGCAGTTTTTATGAATGGTAGATGTTAAAAGTTTGAAATATGTATATTTTTTAATTATCAGTAATCACTTTATTCAGACATCGGGAGATATGTCTAATTACATCACAAAACTAATTTAAAAATAGTTATCGCTAATCACTAGGGTTTGACGGTTTTTCTAACCCAGTTGAAAAAAACTGTTTAATAAATTTGTCACATTCGAAAACCAGTTTTTACAGTAAGAAAATTGGTATTTTGAAACACCTAAATATTCAAATTATTCAAACAAAAAGATAGGGTGGGACCGATTTGTCTGGCGGCTGAGGTTTTAAGGTGACTAGATGGGAATTTATTATAAAGTGAAGGTAAATTTGAATTTCTATTAAATGAACTAAAAAATTTGAACAATGAAAAAAATGTGAAACTATTATATGTTTTTGAAGTACGAATTCAAAAACGAAGATAAATGGAATTAGCTACTCTCTTGCTATATTTTCAAAGTCAATAAAACATTTCTAGTTCAATGAAGGAATCTACTGAATTTTTTTTCTTTTTTGCTTAAAAAAAACAAAATTAGCAAGTTATTTGAAAAGATAAAGTCAAGAATGTTTTTAAATTCTTATGTGGAAACCGATTCTGATGGAGAGCAAATCGAAGAAACTACTCATCAGAGTAATAGTTTTTTAAAGAAAACCATGGAAAAATCAATTCATAAGTTTCTTGAAGACCTTGAAGTCAAAGACACTGAAATCTGAATTTTTATTGTTTCAGGCGAGAAATAAAAGAACAAAAAGCTTTAATTTGTTAATTGATGTAAACTTTAAGATGAAGTTTAATAGCTAATGAACGAGTATTTTTGAATTCAGGTAATACCGTGTCCAAAATAAAAAAAGACTTAGCAAACGATTAATATATATTTTGTGTATTTTTTACCTTTTTTCTTAAAAGAAATTAAAATTAGTGAAAATATAAATATTAATCAAAATTTTGGTTTTCGTTATTTTGTAAAAGTAATAAGCATATGTAATCCTTAATTATGTAATATATATGTAAAGAGAGACTGATATTTCGTTTTATGTTATTTTATTAGGTTGTTCGGAAAGTAATTTCGTTTTTTCCTGACAAAGGATTTAATTGCATTTTTCGCACCCAATTTCATTCTTAAACCGCAAAATCATTTTATGTTTTAAGAGCTGATATAGCAAGGCTTGAGTGTGAAAAGCTGATTCTTCGCAGTAGTTTTTGGATGGTGTCCTTTTAAATATGGAGAGCAATAAACAGCATTTTCGTCATTTTTTTCTTTTTTGCTATAAAAGGTAAAAATGCTGTTCAAGCCAGAAATAAATTAGCCAATATGTGTGGAGAAGATGTGTTAACAGTACATCAGTACCAGAACTGATTTGCAAAATTTTTCCTTCAAATGAGGAGGCCAAAAACCACCTCGATCAGTTTTTTTTACAGCAAAGACCAAAACTTTTATGAGCGTGTAATCATGTTACTACCAAAAGGTATTAGACCAGAATGGCAATTTTATAATTTAATAAATAATTTATTCATTAAACGAAAATTTCTTTTCATTTTGACACAAAAATACGAAATGACTTTCCGAACGACCCAATATATAACCTACTGAAAATACTTTTTCCTATTCTATTATTTTAACAAAAGTTCGAAAACTGGACTAAAGCTGATTTTTTTTAAGTATGGAATTCTGGAACTGGAATTTCAAAAAGTAGTTTTTTGTATAAAGCCTAATAATCACATATATGGTTAGTTTCACGATCATAAATTTATATATCTTACTTTGTTATAAAATTGATTCAGTAAGATTGTGCTTCTCAACAATATCGTGATAAATTATAGATGAAATATAAATATAGATGTTTAACAAGCGCAATGAAAAAAGTAAAGGATAATTAGGATTATAATAAAATAAAAATATATTAACTTAAATATTAAATTATTAATTAACAAAAAAAAATTGTAAATGTTTTAAAGATTAACGAAACAATAAGTCTATGATCATATTGTAGTATTATTTTCTTTTGCTTTAGCAAAATAATTGGTAAAGCTCTAAGATAACGGGACAGAAAATCATTTGTATAAAATTATATGAAAAATATTTTTTAAATCATAATTTGTGTAAGTAAACCAAAAAAATTTAAAGCGTAATTATAAATTAACGATACATTTTCTTAGATTCAAGCACCATAAGTAAATTTCACTTCCTTTAACTACTAACATTTCAGTAAATTGTGAATCAATAATCTAACTTAGAAAATTACGCCTGCAAATTTAAATAACAGAGAGGAAGTTCGAATTATACATTTCACTAGTTATTAGCCTTGAGATTTGTGGCATCAGCGAAATAATCTGAAAATCGTGACAAATTGTAATTAAACGCAACATAATCAGGAGCATCATAACAGAGAATCGTCACGTTTATGTTATTCTGTGTAATTACGTTAATCATTGAGTTTTATACAAATATACTGCCTATGAATATTGCACTTATTAATAAATAAGGTTTTAGATAAATCGCTTATTAAGTTAGATTTTGATTTTTGTAATTTCCTGCTCTTAGAAGACTCTTTAATAATTCGAATGATTAATTCATTATAATTACAGATTATCATTTGTTATTGGGGAAAATGCAAAGATTTTTATTTTATACAAATGCATGTAAAATATTTATAATACTGAAAGAAATTGCAAGAATTTCATTGAAAAATGGTGGCACTTTATGCAAAATTAAAGAGGGTATTGGAATGTCTTGATCCTGACTTATAAAATAAGACAATAGCTTAACAAACAATTCTATTATTTACAGCCTTATATGTATATAAGAACAGCTTTTTCTCATCTAGGCTTATACTATTTACATAACAGTTGAAAGTTAATCACGAAATAATTCCCCGACCGATTCGAAGAATAAACATTACATAAAGGACAAACAGGTTGTTAGCTCAAATGGTTACATCAGGAATACCTCTAGAAATTCAGTTTTATTTGGTAGATCTTAGCACATAAATCCGAATCACACAAAATTTCACAGAAAATCATAACACCTACAAAACACAAGCTCGGCTCTCCGATTTCTCCTTCCGCCCCTCTCATTGCTCCTCTTTAAAAAATACTGCATTTTATTTCCATGAAATCTTCGCCTTTCATTTTCTCATTGGTGCTCTTGAAATCCTTGTTACCCAATAACTGTTCACTGGAAGGTCTGTCAATGATTCATCTTTGTCGCTGATCTTTCCCTAACACATGTTGTTATATTCAATCCACCTCTTACACCAGATAAAGTCCATCTAGGTAAAGTCCGATACTTAATGGCAATATTTTCATGCGATTGATCTTTTTTTGATGATGTGAGGAGTCTCTTCATGGTGGAAAAAAGTTTAATATCTGGAAGTTTGGACATTCTTCGCCTTTGAAAACATGATGGATCTCTTTGAACGTTGAAACACACATACTTGACCCTTTATATGTATACAACAAATGAGCACACAATTATTTTATTGATGAAGAGGATCCTCATATGGCAGTCTGTAGGCCCTAAATCATGCGTGCTGAATGGGTGACAATACATCTGGCAGGGATGCCAACCACGTGAGGGAAACGGAGAGCGTCATAATATTATCTAAACAGAGAATCATTATAAAAGTATTGTTTTTAAGTGATGATTATGCATTGACTTGTATAAGGGTATTATTATACGTCTCGCAAAGATTTGTAAATGTTTCCAAATAAGAAAGATTTCTATAATATCCTTCATTCCATTCGCTTATATCAAAAATTCAAATTAAGTTCGCATTATTGCATTTTCGGAACAATATTTTGAAACTAATTACATTATTATGAAAATAATTGATTGAGAATAATTTTGAAATCGTGAGCACCCTTTTTTGTATTGTGTTATAAATGAGTAATTTAAAAAAATACCAAAGAATATTACACATGGCAAAAAATAATGGATTAGGTTTAGAGCTACCAGATTCATGTTGCTTTATGTATCGATTAATGGTTTCTATTAAATTCATATTTATGTACATCCTTTTATTAAAAATTAAAATTCCACTTTAGTCTCAAATTTTATTTTTTTAATAACTAATTATGATTTACCAAAATACACTTACAAAAAAAGGAGAAAACAGCAATAAAAATGTAAACAATCACATTTACAAGAACGATTCTCAATATATACGCTACCCTCCCCCTCTCCTCCACAAAGAACAACCCAACAAGAGCAACAAAAAATCTTTTCCTAATCGCTTTGCCAATTTAAGATCTTCCACTTGTTGATTGTTCCTTGTTGACTTGTTTTTGTTGAACGTTCCTCAAGGAACAGTTCATTCTAGTATTTATTTCTTCACTAAACAAAATTATTTCAATCAATGCCAGACATTCCGTTAATTAATAGAGCATTTTGCTCTTTCCATTAGCAGATCAACGTCCAGTTATCCATATTACTTGTTCTTTGTTTAGCCCATAACTTCTGTTCTTCAGGGCATTCATATCAACGACATCGCCATCGGTTAAGTAGACAATATTATTAGAAGTTCCGTGAAAGATATATAGAAAATGTCTGGAGGAATCAATGAATGCTTCAGCTTGGTTAAAGAACCTTCAGATCCAGAAGACTTCGACATTTTTTTTTTCATCTTATGCAAATAAAGATGGAATTCAGAATTATTTCAATATTTCACTGTCACTACTTCTTAGATAGAAAGTCATTAAGAAAATATTTTGTATTAGTTTGATTTTGATTGGTTAAAACTATTTAAATTATTAATACTTTCACGAGGGGCAATTTTTAAAAAATTATACCCATTGTTTTTGTTTGACAATTTTTTTCTCTTAAATTTTTACTATGTAATGATGTATGGAATGAGACTTTATCATTTACTCTTAATTTAAATGTTCCGTAACCTGTATAAATACAGATATTTCATTTCTATTTAAATAAAAAATAAATGCATTTACATTTCCAGCATTTAATTTTAAAGCTTTATGTCCTTAATTTGGATTAAAATTTAATTTTAAATATTTTATATTGTTACAAACATGTAATTTTGCTTCATAGCATAATTAGCGATAGCACCGGAAAGACCGATTTACAGTCATGGATGCTTCTCGGGAGCAGGGCCAGTAATCTCAGAACTTGAAGACAAATTTGGTGACTCTGGCGACAAAATAGATAGTTCTGGAAACTTCAAAAACTTTAAGGATTCAGCCAATAGGAAATAATACACTTCTGATCGGCTTTGAACCTTCTCGGCTGACCTCCCAGGAACTATAAAAGGCCGGCACTCTCAAACTGTGAATCGTAGAGAGTCAGAATCGAGAAAATCTCATGTAGTCGAGACCAAAAGAAACAATGGTGGTATAGTCCGATAAAATGCCAGAGTTCTGTGGAGTTCAAGTGGGTTCTGAACGGAATTGTGTGTCGAGTCCTGTTGTTTATTGTCGAAGCAGCAGTATCAGGTCCTGTAAGAAGTAGCCAATTGTGTAGTAGTGAGTAGGCAGCAGGATACAGCTAAAGAGAGGAGACAGCGGAGAATTACAGCCTTTAGAAGAAACCATAGAGTGAAGCTACAAAGAATGCTATTTCTGACTAATTATGTCTGGCCTCCTTGAGTGCTATGGCTTTTATTACTGCCAATTACGACTTGAGAGCTAATCTTTGTTATAATGTGCTGCTGTGTTGTCAGTGCTCGTCGTGGCTGTATATATTTGTCTGGCTGTGTATTCATGTCCTTTGCGGTAAACGCTTTGCTGTTTTCTACAAAAAAAATTGCTTATTTCTACATGGAAAGACAAATTTTAAAGCACTACGATGAATGGAGGTACATAATCCACAACATTATTGATATTATTACGAACGTGTAGTTTTGCTTTCCCGCTCTGATACTGGCATTGTAAGGAAGAGAGATTTACAGTAATATGTATTGAATAGTAAATGGGTGTGACATCAGAGATCCCAGGGCTTGGCGACAAACTTGGCAATCATTTGGCGACTTGGCGACAAATCTTGCGACTTTGCCGACAAAATGGAAAGTACCCGAAACATCGAGAATTTTCCCGATCCGTCCATTAGGAGCCGAGATACATCCAGAATGCTCTTGATTGGTCCAGAAGATGTTAGTTCCTCCTCCCGCCGGTATATATATATATGGGTCAGCCATCTGAGGCAGCGGGTTGTGAATCAAGCGAGAAGCAGCACAGTTGAATTAATCGGAAAAGGAGAAGACCTAAAAGAGGGGTCTTGAACTGAGGAGTCCTGAAAGGTAGACTGCTGTGTGGCATATTCTGACGAAGCCTGCGTCGTGTGTCGCCGTCGGGAACGGAGGTGTCCTAAACTGAGGAGTAGTCCCGTTGAGCGAAATAATGAGTCGGCAGCGAAGGCAAGAAGAGACAGAGGAATAGTTTCAGCCCGCTACGGAGATACCTACGTGAGTGTAGACAGAATCCCTTAAAGGTTCCCTCTCCTCAATGAAACCTGCCTGCCCGCTTTGCGAACTGTGGACGTTGTCATTACGGAATTTCTGCCTGTGGACTACTGTAGCTAGTGTAGGCTACTATCTGCTGTGTGCTGTCCTGTGTCTTCGTCTTGGCTGTACATAGTTGTCTTTTGTAAATATTTGTCATCTTTATGTTGTCCTGTCTTCGTACTGTAAATAAATGTCTGTGTTGTGTCGTCTACTGAAGGACTGATCATTGTGGGTGCCTCATCTCATCTCTAACACCATGCACACCCACTATACGAGGTAAAAAGAACCCGACGGATTTTAGGATAGGATCAAATCCGTAACTATTGCTTTTATAATTTTATTGAAGAAGAATAGCAACAGTACCTTAAAAATGTATGCATAATAAAAAATAGGTTAATATTTTCTGTATTTTCTCAGGATTTAATTTAAAATTTCCACCTACATATAACTGCAATTCGCTACAAAAATAAAAAAATTGATTAAAATCTGATTTATATACGCAATAGTTACAAGACGAATGAATAATGAAAGAATCCTTTCTAACAATTGTAATTTATATTTAAAGATGTCCTTTTGCGACTTCCTGAAAACAGATGGAAAATAAATTTTCCGCTCGCAATGTGTTTCTTTACATTACGATATAGCAAATTCGAACTGTTAAATATAAAAAGGGTATTCAAATGAAAAGGCAGTAAACGTCGTCACAACGTAAATGTTAACATTTTTGCCTATACCCCTATGGGATAACGTAGAGATATATCTAGGAATACGGTTGGAGTCTTCGACGTAGATCATATCATGTGTGCGTTCCCATATGAGCAGGAGAATCTTTTATAAACAGCGCCGTCCAATTTCCATGACCAGAGAATAACCATTAATTCCGGTGTGTACTGGGAGACAATGGAAAGACTTCTTAGGTCCATTAAGAATAAAATCTTGGGGCTACTCACGGACGGTGTGGTTCTACTCCATGAAACGAACGTCCACACGCATCCATGGTCACACGCACGGAACTGGCCAAGTGGGAGCAATTCGACCTTCCTTTTGCGATTTTCATGTGTTTGATCCCTTGAAAAAATACCTGAAAGGCAAACGCTTCATCTCGGTAAACTTAGGGACGTTGTGAAGGATTAGGTCTCGTCACAGCCACAGGAATGCTGGGAACGAGGAATCCTTCGGTTCGTTAATCAATTGGATCTATGTGCTCAGGCCTATGGTGAATATTGTGAATAAAAACTACATTCATACTGACAGTGTCGTTCCATAATACCTTTTCATTTGAACACCGATTGTGTTTTAAAAGTTATACATTAGTTTAAATTAAATTGGACAATTTTATGAGTTCTCAGAAAGCAAGATCACACAAAAAGTGATAAAAAGCATTGTTATACAACAAAGAAAATCTTCAACCTTCCTAATTTTCAACTAAGGGAAGAAGTCAATCTCTGCCTCTGATGTATATAAACTGTGCACCTTAATAAAAAAAATGCATATTGTTACGTATTCCACTACTACTAAGTCCGTAATATCATCGGTTTCATTTGTACTGGGGTGTATTGTTTCTAAACAATCAGTAGACCTCAGTAGAAAACTGTAAAGAAGATTTATAACATGATGGCCTTCATACCAGGACGACAAATATGTACAGCCGAAATGAACACACATCAGCAGACTGCAACAACAGTAGACCGCAAGTATAAATCGATCACGTCACACGATTTGACCAAAGATAATTCAGCATTAGACGGAATCTTCGGAGCTTCGCTCTAATGTATCTCCAAACGGCTTAAATTCTCCTTACTTTAGTTGCATCCAACAACTAGCTCATTATCACTAGACTAGCTTCTCCTCACATGACTCGATGCTGCTTCCACAATAGGCAACAGAACTCTACACACAGCTCATTTCAGCAGCAATTTGGACTCTACACAATCCTGGCACTTTATATTGTTTTGCTATCCTCTCGAATGCCAGATACTTGAATAATAATCCAACTGTGATTCCTTGCAGCTTGATATTGCTGTCCTTTTGTACCCTGGAGGCAGGCTGAGGATCTTCTAGGCCAATCAGGCGTATCTCAGTTCCAATTGGATAGATCGTTAAAATTCTCAAAGTTTCCAGCATTATCTTTTTTGTCGCTTAGTCTCAAAATGTAGCCAAGTTTGTTGCCAAACTCTGAGATTACAGGCTCAGAATCCCAGCTACATCCGATACTGATTATTATAAATCAGTCTTTTCGGTGGTATAACTAACTATGCTGGGAAGCCGTATTACAGGTGTGTAACAATATATTAATTTAAGTATTTCACAAAATTTATTAATTTTAATTTAGATTTCAAAAAAATAACAATACTAATTTTTGATTGAACTAGCGATGGCATTCCAAAGTTCCTAAAATTTATAATTGTTATAATATTTATTTGGAAATAAACCCATTCATATATGTCATAGTTTGTAGTCAATAAATTCAGATGATCACAAATAGTTCGATTTGGCTATAATTTATGTATTGTAAATATAGATCGAAAAAAGTCGTTTATGTTCATGTTTTCTTATATAACAAATTTTGCAAATTTATAGTGAGTTTCGCTCAACGTAAATATATTTCGGAATTTTGAGTTTATTTAAAAAACAGAAAGTGATTAAGTCAAAATCTTGTATTTTATTATTCATGACTTATTACTTATCCTAGCATTATAAAAAATAAATATCTAATATTAAAGTAAAGTATGTGACTTCATACTCATGATGTAGAATAACACATTTCACATGTTTAGTGTACTAAAAACATACATCGCGATTTTTTTAAAATCCAATTAAAAATGGAGTAATATTTTGACTTTTTCTTGATAATTTTCGAAATATCATTAGAATAAAATGCTTCGTTTAAAATTTCAAATTATAATTTAAATCGTTTTAAAATTAAAAAATTACCCTTTTTTTCCTTAGAAGCAAATTATTTCTTTCAATTGAACAAATATTTTTTGCATAATTTTAAGCAATAGATTCATTGAATGCAATAAATTTATAATCGTTTCCATAATTTCATCAAATATTTAATCATTTAATTAGTCCACGTTATGTATTTTAAGATTTTTAATTGAACATGAACATTATCAATACTCCTGGTAATACAGTTGGTTATCAAAAGCAGCAAGAAAAAAATTAAATCTTTAATTTATAAATTCTTCACAAGAAGTTCCCGTATTCCTTTTAAAAAGTAGATATCCTTTTAAGAGACTTTCTTACAAAATAGAACACCGAAATACAAGAATTGGTAAAAGGTTTTCACCGAATGTCATTACCATCTCTACAATTTGTATTTATCGAAGGAGAAATATTTTTTAAGCAAAGTTTCTGCCGAATTTAAAACTCGACTCTGAGGAATCGCTTTTTCAAAGAATATATCCTAGGGATCGAAATTGTAGTTTTTTTTTCTTACTCAAAAATGGTTTTAGGGAAAATGAAGTTCCGAAAGCTTAAGAGGTTCATTTTAACTAGTGTGAAAGCAAAGGAAGCACGTGAGAGTTTCTATTCCCAAGAGTAATAAAATATTTCCATTCTTTTTTCGTCCTTTTTCTTTTGATATTAATCAATCTGAATGTATCTGGCTTCAAATTTTCTGTGCGTGTCTAAAAGGTTTTTGTTTCGATTTAAAGAAAATGTTAAAAATACAACGGTAGGGAAATAAAAGTCGAAGTAAACGTTTACAACTTTTTAAATTTGTGCACATTTGGAACAGAAGTAAAATGCAGTAAAGATTATCTTTTCAAACAAATACATGCTTATTTCTCTGCCTTTTATTATATATATGTTGCTGAATTGGACCGAAAATTCAGAAAAATAATAATACACCTCAAGAGGATGAAAAATATCCATACAAAATATGACTCAATCAACGTTTAGCACGTAAAAATGGCAAAAATACAGGGAGTCCGAGAATTGGCTGAAACTACCAAGAATTAATAAAAAATAAGAAATATTTAAACTACAAATAATTTCTAAGTGAAAATAAATTCTTAAAATTTTATTTTTTTTAAGTAACATGTCGATTTGATAATCCAAGGAATCATCAGTTATAGAAAATGAAAAAATGGTTTAAAACCATCATTTACAAAAACATTAAAACGTAACGAAAAATAAAAACTTGAAATCGTAAGGAATTTTGTACTTTGTATGTAGCGGGAAAATGTATGTGGGAAACTTTGTATGTAGTATAAATATGTAGTGGTAAAACTGGGAATGTTTTAAAATATGCAAAAATTTTTAAATTGCATTATATTGATTAATTTAATATAAATTCAGAAATATGAGTTTCACTTCCACTTATATTTCATCCCATATACACTTTTAATGAGTGGCCATAATAATTTGTTGAAGGATTCAATTAAACTCACAACTTTTTTTAGTCGTATCAAATAAATTGAAGTTTTTGAAAATGCATTTGATATTAATCGTTTTGCAGACTAAAAATTATTCCTTGAATTACTGAATTTTTAAATTTTAACAGATTTTTTAATGTTCTTTTGCAATTGTTTGGCGCTGCATAGATATATCTGGCTCTCACGCCATTTAACTTCATATACTTATCTTTCAGTTTTTTTTATCACCCAGAACAGATTTTAACAATCAATAGTTTTCGCAGCTTACTAACCTTCATGGATCATAGAGTCAGAAATATTTTCCTGTTTGTATGCGCCATATTACATGGAATATCATACTCGATGTTTTCATAAATGTGTTCTTTTTCTCAAATAAAATAATATCATTTCTTATGATTTGCTGATATTTTGCATCTTATAATACAGGGTATTTCATAAAGAACTGCTGTATATGCTGCAAAACAATAGCCGTCCAAGGCATGGTCCACCTTAGCGAGTTGTAAGGTAGATATACTCTTAAAGTTTGTGTCTCACCCATGACAGATATCACATAGGCACATGTGTATCTCGTAAAAGATCAGTTAACGTGATGATGTCTACAGTCTGTCTTGTGTTCTATTAAGCAAAACGGAATCTTCAACCGTTATGCAATGGCATTTTCGATCACAGTTTGAAGAAGAAGTGCAAGTAAGAAAATCTATGAGTAGCATGAAATATTTAAACAATGGGCTTTTTGTGTGAATGTTTAAGTGCTGGACGGCAGACAGTATTGCAAGAAGCCATCATTCAATGAAGTTCAGAAAAAGCAACGAAGAAGGTGAGTTATGAAGGCAGATTTTTCAGCACACACCCTCTACCGCTTTCATCTACAGAATTTTGAGACAGAAGCTGAAAATGATTCCACACGAATGCAGATGCTGCAAACTCTAAATAGCTTTGATAAATAAGAGCACTTTGAATTTTATGCCAACATGCAGCCTTGTTTTGAAAATGAAGATTTTCGCTGAAGAAGTAACACTCCGTATAAATGGTAATACATCAAAGCATAGTGTCCCCTTTTGGAAAAAATAGAATCTGACAGTGCAACACATGCGAAATAACATTTAAGTAAATTTATTCTATGTAATGTCCAGAAAGATAGAGTACATCCCCTTTTAAAGAATATGGTATAGGGCTAAGGTAGAACGGCTGTTACAGCTTCTAACAAAATTTAAAAATGACCTAATATAATTCCGTTACAATTGACATATCTTACGTTTTTCTTGAATTATAGCACATTGAAACTATATAATTCTTCATGGATCACCCGGTATATCATACTTTTTATTTGAATTCCATTAACCGCTTCCCTTACAAATTTTTTTGAAAAAAAATGCAAAAAATCATCACATTTTTTTATTTTATTTTTGAACACAAGGAAACGAAACAAAACAAAATATGTAAGTTTTAAGTTGAATTTTTAATTTTTTACAGGTGTAAAAGCATGTTGTTTTAATATTAGTTTACTATCCCGAGTTATCTCGGGCAAATGGGAAAAAAGTTAAATATTAGTCTTTGTATGATAGTTTTTGAAACAAGGGACAACACAAAGTGATACCTGACATTCTGTACACTGGTATCTGGTCTCTTTTCTTACTGGCTTACCTCTGGAATCTCTTTTACGGGAGCACAGAGTACACTGTCTCGTTGGATTTGATTTTTTTTTTCATTAGCAGGAATCACTATCTTCGCCAAAGATAAGCCCGCCAAAAGAACCGCGAAACCAACGAAATCTGGCAAACTGCCAGTTAAAGCTGAATATTTCCTTTTATTTCCTCCAGGCCGAGAAAAACCGTGATAAAACAATTCGTACTGACAAATTCTGCTTCACCCGAGTTTTCTCGGGATAATAATTAACTGCAATATATACGAACCCGAGATAACTCGGGATAATCAGGCAAGCGGTTAAAAGCAATGCAAAGTTTTTAAAAATTTCTATTTTTGCAATGTGATAAAATTCAAAAATAATAAAATAAATACTGTAAATAATAATAATGTAATAAAATTAATAATAAAAAAGAGATTTTATAAAAATTCCGGAATATTTTTTATCAAAACATTATTTAGATTAGTAGCAAAATGTATCTCGATTTAAAAAACGAAAACAAAATAAAGTTATTAAGAAAAAGACTCTTTCATAAAAAGAAAGAAATAAGAAAGAAATTTTCCCCGACTGATTTTCTTTCCGCATTGAAAAAGAAGTGTTTTCAGTAAAATTTTCTTCCCCGCTGTTTTATTAATTCCTTTATGTAAAACAAGAATCATTTCATTTAAAAATAATAATCAAGCTGAAATTTCTTTAAACGTCTGAAATCAAATTATATCCTGTTAAAGGAAAAGTCAGGTAGAAAAACAGTGAAATTAAATGTTTTATAAAAACATTTTGAACAGCAAATTCAATTATCTGCTTGATTTTGTTGATATGATGTCCTTTCATGTACCTATTAAAAATATAAAATGAAGTCTAGAAAACTTTTTAAAAATCAAAATTGACTTTCATCAGAATAATAATTTATCTCAATAATTGGGAGGATTTGTCATTTTATGAACGATAAAGATTTCACTCTGTTTAATATATCCCAGTTATATTAAACCGAGATAAAAACGTGGATGTTAGTCTTCTATAATCCTGACTTGCAGATACTAGATCTGGCATATATGTATCTTGGAGGATTTGAATTTAGAACATGAACAGCTTTTCTATTATCTAACATTCTCTCTTTTCACTCGTAACTAGAGCAAGTATTAGCCTTCACGTACCTGAACATCTTTGATTTTGTTAGGCTTTAAAATGTGGTAAACAAATTCATTGTTAATTAACCTAATTTTGTAACGAAATTTAAAGAAACTTTCATTTTAAAACACCCTAACATGACGACTCCTACTAAAGTCATAATGAAAATTATATATCTGTATGGAATATAACATTAATGTTGATCAAAAATTAAATATTGTCATCAAAATGCATGCACTTTTCTCTTCATTATAAAAATCAAAACACAAAACATATATCGCAAGAATAAATGCGGTAGTAAGACGGCTTTCCGATTTGTTCATATCTACCATAAAAATAACATTATAGCACTTCAATAAATATAGCTGAATGCCCAAAATCGAAGAATGCCGTCACTCTCAGGTGAATATCATCATTACCAAACACCTCTGTGAAAAACCGAATATTTTATTGCATTCTTATATATTTGAACTATCACCGGTTTATGTCGGTAATCCCCGACATGATCTGGTGACCCCGCGGATAGGTGAGACCACTGTGCGAGTACCTGATGCCGACCGTGGTCGTACACGTGCCCAAAATATGTTGCCGGTTTTTGCTGGAATAGAAGCCTCCGACTTTTATAAATTAGCAAACAAAAAAGGCCTCATCAAGCAGCTTTATACCCATAATCAGTTTGCAATTTGTAGATGAAAGTTATTTTCTATAAATGAAATTTCTTCTGTACAAATGTCGTTGAGAGAAGTCGCTGCAGCTAATTCAACAAGTGGAGAGCAAGGCTATTTTTCGCTATCATTGCAAAAAAATGTTTCACTGTTGTTGTTACAAATAAAATAACGTCAATCACGTAATTAACTTTAATACTATAGCTTAAAGTGTAAAATATAATTACCATTATTTTATTAAATTTAATTTCAATAGCTTCCTTACTGTAGTTTAATTACTGTAGCTATCTAATATTTCGAAATATATCATTCATATTATGTTTTAATAATAAAGCATAATTGAAAAATGCAATAAAAATATGTTTTTCGACATTCACTACCATGGTTATTTTTGGCATACACCGGTGATAATCCGAATACATGTGTGTTTCATCGAGGTATTTGGTAAATGTTGACATTCACCGATGAGTGAAATCTGTGATTCAGATTTCGGTTTTTCATCATAGCATAAATATTATATGGAATTCATAATTGTTGAAGTCATTTGTAAACAAAATTATGCAGTTAATATGTATTTTTTAAATGTTGAAGGATGATGCTGGAGGAAATGATGAATTGAAAACAAGAACACTCGGTTAAAGTTCTGTCCCGTTTTTTTACATTGAATAAAAATTATATTTATTCTAACATGAATATAACATATCTCTAACATGAAACTAAAAAAAACTAGTTTAACAAAACATTGATTACACCTTTCAAAAATTGATAAACCATCAATCAAAGTTTCATTGATAAACCAACCAATTAAAACATTGACCTTTTTTGATTAATTGATATCCAATCATTTTTGATTTTAATTTTTATAAACTACATCTACGATGGAAATTCAGAAAAAAATATTTTAAGAAAATATGCATGCTTATTAAATAGTTATCATTAAAAAGAGTTAATCTCTATTTTTCAGCACGAACTAAAATTCCTTTCTGCGCAATAATATTTTCTGATAATGTCTCTGAAAAATGGCAAAATTCAGTTTAATTAAATGAATTCGAATTTTATATAAATAAAACATCATTCTGAAGTGTGGCACCGTGAGTCGAAGATTTTGCCTGTAGAAAGTCGGCATAAAGGCACACAAACAAATTCAGTTTATTATTAGTAAAAAGTACACGAAAATAAAATCCCCAATAAAGATACATAATGATACTAGGCTTCATTCAAAGCTTAATTTGACAGAAAAGTTTATACTTCTTTTGTATCCTAAGTCATTAAAAAAATTGCTTGACTTGACATTTGTTTCATTAATTGATAAAATTATTTCCCACTTGTATTTGAGACACTATTCTTTGAAATTTCAAAGGCAACATTGTATATTTTTTATACAACAATATCTTCTGTTGTGTAAGCGAGTAATTCATTTAATTACGTAACGAACATAAAATTACTATATAGCAAATGACTAGAAGAATATTTCTATATAAGTTTTAAAACCGTTTAATGAAATCAGTTGTAGCAGCAGCGCCTTCTTGGCGAGACGAGAAAAACGACGGCTTTTTTTTAACGAGAAGTGGAAGCAGGTGGGTGGTGAAAGGAAGTGATATGATATCCCTCTACATGATGATGGTTTCTTGTTGCGTATTTGGAAGGATTATTTGTCGATGCATATTTTCTTTTTCTATACCATTATGCGTCTGTTTTTTTAGCCGTGTGTCGTTTTTTTTTATTTGGAAATAAAAATAGTTCATTTATGGCGAAATAGTCTTATCGGTTGACCAGGATGATAAAATGTATTTAATTCAAAAATTTCTTCTTTATACTACTCATATTGAATGGTGCATTATTAATTTGATAAATAAATGAAAGAAAATAAACAAATGAAATAAAAGCATCAGATTTCAAATTTTTTATCATAAATATATTGTGATGTTGTTTTAACATGCTTTAAGCTTCGTAAAAAATATATAGAGACTTAAATGAATAATTTAATAGATACACAACTCGCAATAATTTAGTAAAAACCTTACTATTTTATGTTTATCGTGCTTAACTTAAATATCTATATCACTTTTCATCTAATTGAAATAGAGGAAACATTAGTTGTATATGAAAATGGTCAAGAATTACAAAGGTTTCCCCATTGCTTTGTTCCGAAGTTAAAACTGGATTGTATAGATAACATAATATCAAAACTTTTCTTGAAAGCATGCCTTATTCAGAAATTTACTCATTATGAAGAATAAACTCAATTTTGAAACCTTTATAATCAGTATTGAAAATAGAATTAGATGAAATATTAGTAGCAACACTAAAATTTATTTGCGATCAACAACAATGAAATATTTTACTAAAAATATGCTTAAATATATATGCTTAAAATATGCTTTTATAGTTGATAAAATATATCAAAAATGCTATAAGCCAAAACTTTATAAACAAAATAAACTGAAATATTTTTTGTATTTTAAATTTGGTTCTATTACATTTTTTTATATTTTTGTTCAAAAATAATTTTAGAAGTTATAGAGGGAAAAAACTTCAAGAGTGTTCAAGTAAAATACCAAATTTTTAATTGATTACAATTTGCAATTTGTTTTCCCTTTAGAATATATATTTGCCAGTATTAATAGCTCAAAATTAAAAGGACTGTCCAATAGATCGGAACACATATAGATGAGATGCAGAAATGTAGTTAGTACATCGCTGTAAATTGTAGAAAAATGTAGAGAATGTAGAATTTTACTTATCAAAGTTCAAAAATTGCGACAATAAGTACTTTCGACCCCATTTGTTTTATGAAAGGAATTGAGCTTCTAATTCAAAACATCGTCTCTCTTGTTTTCGTCATTAAGGTAATTTTCTTGGGAAAAATTATTCTAAACTACTATTAAAGAAAATAACTATTTGTCCGATTCTCTAGCTCATTTTTTAAATAATACCTCAGGGAATTTAAAAATTTACTAATACTATGCTAATTTAAACAAATGTCACTTATAAAATACTAATTGACTTTGGCAATCAATGTGCTCGCTGTAACTATTGGCTATATTTTATCTCAATTAGTGAAGATATAATATCCTGTCCGTGATTTAGGAGAGTTGCCAGACATTAAACTATTATTTTTAAACGTCTTTCATATATTTAACTCATTGTGTATATGAATGTTTTTGATGAAAAATAATCATAAAACATCATAGCGTTATGACAAACATAATTGTCTAAATCAAGTATCTTTCAAAATTCGCAGCTATGTAACTTCAAGTTTTTTATTGCAAAGATATTAAACAGTTTAGCTTATTTGGCTTTAAAAAAATCGAAGAAAAATCATGCTGTAAAATAGTAAGAATCATATATCCCTACTGCAAGATGCTGACCAGCTGTATGATAATCCTTTAGGGAATTTTTGAAGGGAAGTTTGTGAGCTGCACATAAGAGGAGGATTATGATAGACCCTTTTTATTGTTGTAGGTTCGTGTTGCCTCTTCAGTGCTAAATATATGCCAACATTGTGCAAATAAATTATTTTCGGCCATGATTGCCTATTTACTGCGCCCAGTATATGAAGACGTTATTACAATATTACAAGAAACAAATACAATTTAAATTTCGGGAGCAACAATTTAATCTGCAAATGGAAGTTAGACAAAAAAAAATAATCGCCCAAACTAAACGTGCGCGGTCTTTAAATTTGTATTATTAGTGAGACATATTTTACATTTATAAACGGTGCAACGTTTATTTTTTACAATAATATTTTGGTTAAATGTGACACAGTAAAACGTCAAAATTTAACTCAATTTTTAATTAAATAAAATTCTTCTAAAATTTAAATATATGTTTCCGGTGTACTCCAAAATATGTACACCAGATTTGTAACTTAGATCAAACGGTCTGAATCACACACACACACACACACACACACACACACACACACCATTTCATTTTAAATAATATATAAAATTGTAAATATAGATTTTTTGCTTTGCATGTCATGCCAAATTCAGTACAGTTTGAATAAGAATAATACCATGTTCTACATCATATCGGGCAAAAGGAAATTGTGTTCACAAAATAACTCGCTTCCTAAATATTCATAGAATTTATTCAATTCTAGTCTAGTTTTCTCAAAGCAAATATTCCTCTGAAATGTTCTGTATCAAATATGCTGTGGGAGTTTCGGTATTAGCTGATTGTATACTCTAGAAATTAAACTTGGATCACTTCAAAGGCTTTGATTAAAATGAGTCGCCTTTGAACTCGTTTCCTAGCAACAGTCTCGGTAAAATCAAGTTGAAACAAAGAAATGAGTGCTATGTTATATACAAGCAGTAGAAAATGTTTCATCTTTCTCTTTTTTTACCTAACTAATCCTTCTTATATTACGCATTAAGATTTTCAGAATGCAGAAAAGTAAACAAATTATAAACATATTGCATTTAAAAATATATAAGTAGATTTCACTACTGGTCCATAGATAATTCACAATATTGTTTATTTATTATGAGCATTGTTTTACGCCCAAAGAGGGCAATATATGTTCAACACAATCAGTTTGGTGATCAAAGAATCCCTATGCGGCTCTATTTTGGGTACTACTGAAATCAGGGATTTATGTGGAGCAAAAAATGATCGATTACATGGATTTTTTTGACATAGTGAATAAAATCTATTATCAGGAAACATCCGTCCGGGTGATATAATTTAGAAGGTACAAAATGAGAGAACTTTACTTTGCATTGACATACAATAATTGCTAAATATCATTTTTGACGAGAATTTAGCATTTATACAGAATCTATCATCCAATCCTTGGCTAGTTGTTTGGCGATTACTTCCTAGCATGTGTTAACAATATCCAAAAATCGAATTCGTGTTTTAGATTTATTATTCACTGCCGATTGCAACAAAATGTTGACACAAAACTACACTTGTCACTACTAGTAAAAAATTTCCCATACCAAATTTGATATATTCTAGTCATTGCATTTTTTATTTAAAGCGTATTTACTGATTTCTGAAAGTATAGGCAGATGGACAGTCAACCAGTATTTGGATTTGAAAGTTGCCTATACTGTATATATAAAATCTGTTTACTAAAATTTACCTATCTACTTTCTTCATTTTGTACTGATCGCGTTATCTTATGTAGGACCGACGTAGGACCTGAACAGATTTTACGCGAAATTTGATAGAAATCTGCAAATTTGGGAATAAAGACCGTAAACCCAATTTAAACCGTCTAAATCAAAATCTATTTAAGTTTTATTCATAATAGGCAAAAGTGTGTAGGACGGTCATGTCTCACTAATTCTTCAGGTACCTAATCATTCTTCAGGTACCATCACCAGGTACCTAATCTCATTTTATTATGGAAAATGTATACGGATCAAACGTGTTTTAGTATGCTTTTGAAATAAAATGTCCTGTGCGTATGCGCATAATAAATGATAATAATTCGCATTTTTGACATTTTGCATGTATATATAACCATAGATGAAAATAATAAAGCAAATCAAGATAGCAGGGTTTATCTATTTCTTTCTTCCATAAGCAGTTGAGTTACTTGATAAGGTACTTGAAATATTTTCTTATTTTGATTCAAACGGAAATCCATTGAATACTTGGCTTATCAATGCATTTAAAGTAATTTTTATATTCAGTTATAATGGTTATAAAAAGGTTTATTTTTCGCATAAAACTATCAAAAATTATATATATTGATGCACGTAAAGCACTTGGACAAAACAAATAAGAGGTTAATATTCCATTAAAAAATCCATATTAGGTAAGATTAAATAAATAAGCCAATAATAAAAGTACAGAAATATCATGTTTTGACAAATACTTGTGAAACACTCCCTGCTTTAATGGAGTATCGGTGACACCTAATTTTGAATGTTTCTAATCATGACATGTCATGCATTGCACATATTTAAACCTGTCTTCTAAGAACTGGGTATAAGCTGTTCTTAAAAGACTAAATAATGATACTTGTAAGAAATTCAGCCGTTTATTTACACATAGAAAATATTTTAAAACTTTATATTATGTTAAAAAAGTTCCTAGACTTAAAAAATCAATTTATAAAAGTCTTTTATCCGAACAGATGCATTTTCTTCATTTTTTCGACAGTGTTAAATATCGATTCTTTTCTCGATATAATATATATTTTTCCTTTTTCGATTCACAAATGTTCCCTTTTATTCTCTGGACTGTTTAATATTTCAGATCCATCTAACTTTCCTTTTTTTTTCTTGTATAGTTCCAAAAACTCTTTAAGAACTTGTATCTGAATGAATAGAATGGGGAATATTTGAATATATTTTATAAAGTAAAAGGAAGTATTGGTTTAAAAAAATGCGAAAAAGCTTCTAGTTGATCGATTAAAATAGAAGGAAAAGAATTTGTATGGGAAATGCATTTAAATAAGATGCTAGGAAAAAAGAAGTCAAAATTTGCACATTAATTTGATATTAAATTACCGACTTTTTCACTTTCTTATTGAAAATTTTAAATGCACATTTTTTTATAAATTTTTAATACAATAAAGGAAATGATTACTACAATGGACAAATTTCTCTATAACCTTTTCCAGTTTTTGAATTTTCTGTTTAACTTTGTTATTATATACTTTGAAGTGAAAAATTATAACTATAATATAAATACAAGTTGATTAAGAAATTAATTGGTGTTTGGATCCCTGTAGCATGTTATGTACTAGACGAAATATAGCAAAATTAGGACACCAAACACATTAAAGTATGCGGTTTCGATTTATCAAAAACTCGTCGATAAGAGAAATACTGGCTCTTCAAGCGTACAATGTGTGAAAGAATAGTACATAACAGCCAATAAAAACAGTAAATAACCAATAAAAACCATTTATTATTACAAACCAATTTGCACAAGGTGACCTTCAGCCTAATACTGCCGATAATTACATGCGGTATGCGAGATTTTCGACGGTGGCTCGCATCCTTTTGTCATTTATTCGTCTGACATGTAACAAACACTATTTGATGTTTTAAAACAGGAATACCAGACACATGACTTTGACACACAATGCATTTCCAGTAGCCCCAGAAGCCACTACGTTTTCGATCAGATTGAATACAAGAATTCCCGTTGTTTCAAATTTTTAAACCATTCTTCTCAAGTTAGCTATAATCTATAGGTGCTCTAGTTCAACCGCCTGTATTCAAGAACAGCAGCAGCACTTGCATTTTAATCCTGATGATAAAACAACTTGAGATATAAGGCACGTTCGCATTGTAACAACGCCACCTATGATTAGAATTCTCTCAGAATGTCTCGAATTACCGCAACCTTTCTTTTCAATCGCTGCACAAAAGTTTTCCCTATCGATATTTTTCGGTATTTCTTGTATACAGCCAACCACCACTGAATGTAGCAATACCGACATATGTTTTTCAGTACTAATTTTTTTCTGAACAAATCCATATCGCATATTTTAATGAACAAGGTCACCTCACATTTGTTATATTTCGTCCAGTACATAACATGTTACAGGTTTCAGAATACATCTTATTTCTTGGCCATCCTGCATAGTACTTTATTTTAATAAAACTGAAAAATTCTGTCCTTAAATAATTCATTTTCAAATTCTCAAATTTTGACTTTTAATAAAAAGAAATACTCAATTATTTTGCAATTGCAGATAATGATGTAGTAAGAATCTTTGTATTGTCTTTCATTTTCAATCTACTCAGACATTATAAAAAATCATCACAAATTTTTTGTTAATGTAAGGCTGAAATTGCATGGTAAAATTTAACCTTCCCAAATCAATGCAAGAATTTTAATGATACAATTATTGATAAATTCAATTCTTACATGTTTATTAAACCAAGATTATGCAAACACTCTTAAAGACAGATGATTTTCTGAAAAGCGGAAACATTAATTAAAGTATTTTGACTAAAGCACACATCATTATCTTCCGACTAACAATCCGAGTTGCAAAGCGAGAGAACATGGTTCATGTAGACGGTGGTTATTCATAATTCACTAGAGACGACGTAGCTGAAAGGGAGGTGAATAATATGGGAAATAAATGATGGAGTAACTATTATGTGATGTATTTAATTAAAGCGTTCCTATTTTGACTAGTAAAGTCTCTGCAACACATAAATTAATATGATACATTGTAATTTCTTTTTCTAAGTTTTTATTTTGTTGATACATTGCTGGAGTAGAAATCTTTAGTACAAAGTGGTTATAATTAAACTTCCCATATAAACAGCATCTACAAAGTAAAAACGATGAACGGATTGCAATAAAAATTATATAGATTATACATGATATATTCTCACGAAATTTTGAAAAATGAATTCCAAAATATCCGTCAGAAGGCAATTTTTCCAGAAAAAATATTAAATTTAACCCTTAACAACACGTGGGCTATTTTGGGACGGACCTCGTAATTTTGAACCAGGATCAGATGACGAGGACGACACCTGAAATGGCACCCCCCCCCTCTCCACACCACACCACACCAGAGGGAGGACGTTTGGTCTGACAGATTTAACGTGCAAGAGACCCCCCTCACATGACGGTTTTTTGGTGGAATCGAGTCTCGAACCTGAAACCCTCCTGTTCCGAAGCCGAGACCTTACCACCAGGCCACCACGGCCCCCCTTAACTGGGGAGGTACGGTCTACGGGACCTCAATTTCTTTACTCGCAAATTTAACTTTCTAATAAAAGTATTACTATGAGAATCTACCTTTATATTCAGTAGATACTTTTCTTGATATATAAATAAGTTATAGAAATTTTCCTAAGTATATTATCATTGAAAAAAGTAATTTCGTTTGAACATACATTTACCTCTCAAATTGTGACATGTGACAACAAATATTATTGCAAAGGCATATTACCTATTATTTTTAAATCCTTTATTTCCCCAATATACAAAGGAAAATAAAAAATTCAACAACTAAATTTTTAAAAAACTGGCAATGGCTAAAACTGACACTTTTTTTATCGGTATATCGGCATTTTAAACATGTAGGTTAAATATTTTTGCAAAACTCAGCTTTAAAATTCTGTAGATATTTCTCTTGATATATTAATATATTTAAGGAATTTTTCAAATTACTTCACTAGAAAAATTAATTATATTCCAACATATGTATATAAATCAGCGGAATGAGGAATTTTTTCAAAAAAAATCTTTATACAATTATTCTCATCACTCAAAGTACTTTTTACTTTGTTTTCTGTTTTACTTCATAAAGAGGATCAGTTGCTTGGATGATATTTCGAGGACAAAAATTTAGTGCTATCTGCTAAGCCTTTTTTAAATTAGAACACTAAAAATGGGATGCGGTCTTACAAACTTCGCATATCCGAAACATTTCAAAACGCATCAGCTAAAACTGGTTGAAAAATTGCATGCATATTGAAAGTCATGAAACAGGAAGTTACAGGATTAATCTATTCGACTGAGATAAAAATAGAATAGGGATGACCGAAAGTTCATCGTTAACGGTCTGATAGACAGCACCTACCCAGTTAAGGATTAGCACAATAAATGACCATAACAGAATGCAGAACACAATATTAAAAATCCAAAACAAATGAGTAATAAAATATAAAACCAGGAAAATCTACAAGATCTAGGTTGGGAAAATGACGAGATTTGCATGCTTGCGAAGAAGAGGAGGAAGCTTTATGCAAAACATGTTAGGGTAAGAAACGTTTGCAGTCGTTGTCATGTTTCATATTGATGTTTCAGGCTTTAACGATGAAATTGCTTGTTGCAAAGCTGAATGACTTAAAGAACATGACGTTTCATGTCCGAATCATTACAAATGATCAGTTATGATCCCATGTTGAACACACTGACCATCAATAAGAAATTTTGCAATTGAATGAGGGTGATGTCATGGAGTACCTTTCCCTGCTCCATCCTGGATACGATTAACAACTGCTCCTCTTATGTGATTTCGTCCTAATCCTTTCTTTTTTTTTCAAAATTGAACTGTTTTTATCAAACAGCGAACTGTTATTTTTTCCTTATCTTCATTTATTGTGGTTTGAGACAGGCTATCATTATTTTAAGTCAAATAACTTCAAGGCAATTATTGTTTTGTCATCTTTGAAACAGCAAATGGAATTTTTTATAATATAATGGCATTTAAATTTTAACAACCCATTCAGTTTTATTCACAATACAATGAACTTTTGTTTTTACTTAATATGTTAGTATCATAAGAATGTTTTATTAAATATTCATTGGCCCGAGTACATGTATAAAAATATAAAATGTGGCATCCATCGAAATATTAATTGACTGAAATTGCGTAAGATATTATAAGATATTATTATTATTGCGTAAGATATTATTATTAGATTTATAAGATACTAGCCGCCTTTGGCGACCAGCTGGTTCGCCATGTGTAAAGCGTTCTAAAATTTTCAATTAAATCACATATTCATTAGCCTTGAAGTAATTCCGGGCATTGATTGACCTGAAATTAATATTTTCTTTAAGATGATGGATGGAAAGTTCTAAAAGTACACCTTTTCCTAATAATATTCTTTAATTTTATAAATCAGTCAGTTTGAACCATCGGTAATGCTTCCAAAATATTAAAAAAAATTTCGATGATGTTGCCAAAATATTAAATGTATTTTTTAAAGAAAGCGAGAAAAGGAAAAAAAGTATTAAATTAATGATACAGATATTGCAAACGATTACATAAATATGCCATTAAGTCGGGATTTCAATGCATATCCTGTTTAAATTCAATCAGGTTTACCGTAAATAAAGAAGATTTATTGAGTTAATGATATAGATATTGCAAACGATTGTAGAAACCTTTGCTTTGCATTTATTTTTTTTTAGAAAATATCACATTTTATGTTTCTTTTATTTTATCCAGTCACGTGCTGAAAGTTGTATTGCTTTAGATTTATTTGCGATGATAATTTTTTTTATTTGAACTTCCGGCATTCTTTTATTTTATCCAGTCACGTGCGAAAAAAACATGGTTAAAATATTTCTTTAAAAATTCGTTAAAAGTAGAAGTTTAAGTTTTACATTAAAACACTGATACCAGTAGAAGGCTAATTTTTTAATCGTTAAATTGATGTAAAAATCATGTTTATGCGATCATATTTTCGGAAGTTATAGCGGAAAAACGTCGAAATTTCGCTTAAATTTTAATTAATTCAAATTCTAATTAAAAATTCGAAAAACGGGCTCCGAGGTGCACATTCCGGACCTCCAAGGTATACATGTACCAAATTTGGTAGCTTTAGGTAGCCAACACACACACACACACATTGAGCTTTATTATAAGTATAGATTATTGCGTAAAATATTATTAGATTTATAAGATATTATTGCGTAAGATATTTTTTAATATTAATTAGATATTATTATTTTGAACATTTTACCCATCAGTTTAAACAAGTAGTTTTCAGGAGCCTATTAGTCATATCTTGTATTTATAAACCATGTTTACCCTAAATTCTACAGAATTATTGAATTAATAATGTAGATATTTTAAAGCTATCAGCAAGCATTTACACGCACCTTTCTCCTAGCAAATGTCCTTTTTCATGTTTATTTCATTTCATACAGACGCTTACTGAAAATTGCTCTGTCCCAGATTGAGATGTTAGATCGTAATCGTTTTTCTAGTTTGGTGTTAAGATGTCATTAAAAGCGAATGTTTCCCTTGCACACATAACAGACAAATGAAAAATTAATTTTATTTTAATTTTGCCTAAAATATATTGTTGAAAGATATACTTAACTTTTGTTTTGTAAAAAATATGATTCAAAATCGGTAAGAAATTTAAAATTAAAATTATCTTAATTTTAAAATTCTGCAAAGTAAATGAATTGTAATATTATTGGAAATATTCGAAAAATGCCAAAATTTCTTTTAATTTTTAATTGATTAAAATTCCAAAAATATTCTGAAATACACATTCTTACTCTCCAAAATGTATATGTGTCAAGTTTAGTAGTTCTAGTGTAGACCATATATGTGCAACGCCAATAACTTCATATGCACCAGCACACATTCAACTTTATTTCAAAGAGTAATTGGTAATCCTCTTCATTCACATTTATTTAATGATAACAAATAGTTTAAGATTATTTAATATCTGCATAATATTAAAATATATCTTCTATCTCAATAAACAATACATGCACAAATGGATATAATATCACCTTTTTCACCAAATTTTTTAACCCTTTGCTGTCTGAAAAATAATTCAATGCATAATTATTCACTTTAAAGAAAATTTGTTTTATTGCTCTGAAAAATAAATTTTTGGCCAAATTTATTGGAAAAATTAATTAGCATCGTTTTACTAATCTGTAGGCACTTTTAGCAATCAAAATTGAAAACTAAATAATTAAAACTTTAATATGATGCATCGCGGTGAGCGAGAAGCGCCATCCAAAGTACAATGGATTAATTCTCAATTAGGTGCCCCAAATCAATCGAAATATATACTATTTCTTTTTAAAGTTAGTCTTATTAAATCAAATACATTAAGATTTAAAACAAAAAAAAGGTTTTTCAAAATGCTTTTCAGTTACTAGTTGGATTTTATCCTAATATTTCGAAATTAAAATAAAATGTTAATAGATAAAATCAAAAAAGTAAGGGATATGCGAGCCTTTGAGATCAAAAATTCGGCAACATGAAAATATTTTGGAACTAGTTTGTCTCGTTTGATATTTTTGAAAAAAATATACATTTATAACTAAAGAAACTGTAGCAGACACACAAATTATATTTAATATCACTGCAATGCAAACCGCGGTAAATGTAGCTACTAAAACGATAATAAAATATATTTAAAACCATTTTAAAAGTTTATAAAAATTAGAGAAAAACTGAGCGAAAATGAAAGCTAGAGTACCAATAGCAATTTTTTAAAGAAATAAATGTTAAAATAGTTTTTATACGATTAATTACAGAGTTCAAAAGTTGAGAAAAATATTAAACTGTTCGTAAGTTTTTAATTAATTATATAATTAAAATCCTAAAATATTTTCTTACAACCAACTACCCATAAGCATTTATCTGATAAAGCTTTACATAGCTCTAGTCATGTAACAGCTTGTAATTCATCAATAACATCCTACCTGTTAATAATACTGATTGGATCTTCAGTATCACAACATTTATCTTTATTATTTTGTTCATGTTTCTTGTTTGCAAGAATTACCATTAAATAAGCATATTAAATAGTCACACACCGTATCTCCGATAAAAGCGAGCCTAAAAACGGAAATAAATTTACTTAATCTAGAATTTTCTTACTCCATCTCAGTCTTTACTTGATGACAAGGTTTACTTTAAATTGACGTAGCAGTTCATTTAATCCCAAGTATCCATCCAGCAGGAAATGTTGGTGAAATGTCGTTTTGCTTCACGTTCATGGAGAAACTATTTCAATTTTCTAGAATTCTATCAAGATAATCTAGATTAGTTACTCTCTTATTCTCTCACTTTTGACGCAACACTCCCTTTGATTAGGCACTGAAGTGTGCTCCAATAAGGTTTAAGTTTCAGAAAATGCTGATCTTCCAGAGCGAAGTTAATCTTTAGAATTCCAAAAATTTACTTCTATCGATTTACTTGTCTTTACTCTAGAGATCTTAAGTTAAGCAAATAGCACTTTATGATGACTTAGAAGACTCGTCAGAAGGAAAGGAAAGAAAGTTGACATTCGAGTCGTTCGATTCAATGAGCATTTGTTATGAATGTTCTTAATCCTTATAAAAAAGATGTATGAAATAGATATCATGTTTGCCCTTGCTTTAAACCATCTAGAAAATAATTCCACTGACAGGTTTAGATATAAAGGTCTAAAATATCTAATACACTATGTAAGTTTTTGATGTATGTAATTTTATAAATTTAAATTGTGAAAGTAATGTTATTAAAAATTATTTAAATCGACTTGTTGATCGAAATATACTTGAATCTGTACTTTTTCCTACTATGTCGTCGTTTAAATGATTGCGTTCTTCTAGTACCAGCGGGTGACCGAGCTCCGCTCGGAGAAAACAGGTCTCGAAGCTAACTCGAAGATTTAAATTTTCAATTGTGATTTATCAAAACAATACATGCCATAAGAAAATTTGTGAAACCATTGGTGAAAAGATAACCAGTTAAAGTGCACCATTGTAAACTATTCTAAACAAAGTTAGAGTTTGGAAAGGGAACTATTCTATACAAAGGTAAAGATTGAAATGTGTTGAAGTTCAATATTTTTGACAAATTTATTTAGAAAAACCAAACATATATACATACATAAGAAACATATTATAAACCTATAACAGCATAAACATAAAACTTTATCAGTTCGCCATATTGGCTATAGATGGCAGCACGTTATCGTTTGAAAATTTAAGTAGCCATTATGGCGAACTAATAAAGTTTGAAAATATCCTATCTGTAACTCCGAACTGCTCGACTGTAGCGCTTCAAAACCGGTGCCAATCGATTCCTCATGGCCAAAAACCCCAGACCCCCAAGTTTACCCTAGTTTATTAATTCTGGGGCGATTTTCGACTTGGCAACCATTCCTCGTATTATAGTATTAGATATGAAATTTAAAAAAATCTAAATTGAATACTTCCTTTGGACACTATTTTATGTATAAAGCATAGGTTGCATGAAATAAAATATTGCTGATTTTGTAAATAACATTAGAGCTTAACCAAAGTTCGAACAAAAGTTTATCTCATCAATAGAAATAAGCGTTAAACAAGCAATTGATGAGTACCTTAAAGTTTTATACTTGCTAATAAATTGGGAAAACCCAATTCCGAATAGAAACTCCTATCGAATCCTCTTATTACTTACAACTCCGGAAATGTTTTCGTCAAACGGATAAATAAAATGCAAATCAAATATCTTTAGATACCAAAGGCAGAATCTTGCTTTGATTATTTTAATTGTTATTACTTTTAAAAATATTTGAGAAATTTTTATTTTGACAAGTAATCAGCTAATAATAAAACAATCTCATTGACATAAAAATAAATTCTGAAAATCCAATTTTTTAAACCTTAAAAAAAGTAGACATTCATTCGTACAGTACATATCAGCAATGCAATTTTATAACCAAATTGTTATATTTAAGTTACGAAAAAGCAAGAAAAAAGAATAAATTTAATTGACATTAAAAATAATGAAAAGGGAAAGAAAAACGTACATATCCTGAAAAAACGCATATATTTTACATTTTTTGAAAAATTCTAATAAAGGAAATTTCTTGCAAGTGATTCCTAAATATAATACATCTACTTCACAAATATAAAGGAAAAATTCATTAATAAATAATTTGAAAATTGGATTTATTTTTTAAATAGTTGTTTATTTTGCTAGTTATTTAGCTTGTTTCATCACTTAAGCGTTTATTATTATTTCCCTTATCATTTAACGCATCCAACAATCGGTATCAGCTAAATTAATTTTATTTCTTTTACTGTTGTTGCACTTCCCAAATAAGTTAAAATTAACTTTAAGGAACTTCTTAACCTACTTTTTACCCTACATTTAGAGAATAAAGTGACACCTTAAAAGCTTAATGACTTCCTAAGCGGACATTGTTATTGATTACAAACCGTTAACTTCGCTTTTAACAGATGGTATTCCAGATGATTTGTTGTCTTCACATCTTTCCTCTGACAGAGCAATAAAATAGTGCTATCCTACGAAAATGTTAAAATTTCCGTAAATCGTTTGCTCTGATGTTCAGATTTTATTAGGGTAAATACGGAAATGACAATATATATTTTAAGAACCGGCCTTCTTTTATTAATATTTATGTAAATTTTTTGCTGAAGTGTTTCTTCAAATCTACAACTGGTAATGTTCAATTTTTGTTTTGATACCAGCTTCTGCATTGGAAAGTAGACTGAAAACATAATAAAAATAACATTTAACTGCAAATACAAGTTCCAAAATCCAAGACAATAAATCTAAACCATTTCCAGACAACAAATTTTTTGACATAAAACCATGTTGTGACCGAATTTAAAACCAATCCGTGTGTTGTTGGAAGCATGCCAGAAGTTATTTTTATGTGTCAGAAATCACAAAAAGTATTCTTAACATCAGACCCATGATATATCTTTAATAAATATATGAATACTATTCTATGTTTTTTCTTCTATAGGAGAGACTTTTGCTACAATTATTTCCTCCAAAGATATTTTTACAACATTGTAATATGCAGAAATTTTTGAAATTTAAAGAATTTTTATTCAAATTTCAACGACATTTTGTAACACTCCAACATAATTTTATGATTACAGCATAAATATCCCTTGTTTTAAACAAGCCTCTCATTAAATACTCCTTGCCCACTTTAAATAATGATGGAAACAACACAGCCTAAGAACATAAATCATCACTAAATATTTCCAAACACTAGGAGTATATCTTTGCACTTCATAAAGAATAAATGTTTGTAATTAATGTATTTATTAATGTATTAATTTATACGAAAGATTAACATTTTGATGAGACAACTGAAGAATGATTCCTGCCGTAAAATGAGCAAAGATTTCAGAAATTCTACTTTGCATATATTCTTACATAACTTTCTTTGCATATATTCTTACTTTGATTTTTATTTTGCAATAAATATTGAAATGTACAATAGCGAAATTGCCAATGATTCCTTCAATATATAATATGTAATTCTTATTCCATGGTATATGAAGTGTACAGAAGTTATTGTAATCACCAAAAAATGGAAACTCAAGATTTTGATAAAATTCCTCGTTTCGGATCTTCTTCAAATAAAAAAAAATTTAGCTTTAAATTTGTCAGTCAATCTGTCTATTCGTTCGTAGCTGACAAAGATAATCCAAAAACACTTTGTGATATACAAATGAAATTTCACTTCTTGCATACAGTCGACCACCCCGCCACCACTGAACATAGCAGTATCGACAGGATTTTTTGTGGTCGACTGCTTAATTATGAAATTTCACTGTCGGTCTTTTCACCAAATTGTAAATTTCTATCTAATTTCTAAGCGAAATGTGTTGAAAAGGAATTCACCTGTTTGCCAGGCTATGATCTCAGAATTTGAAAAATGCCAAGGGCTAAAAAATAAAAGGTCCACGTGTTTTGCTTATAAAATAGAGTAAATATTGCTTATAAAATAGAGACTTAAAAAATTCATGTCAAATTTAGAATCGAATCTATTAAGCAGTTCATCTTATATCTGGCAGCACTCTCCCATGCATGTTAATGCGATAATTCATAAACACAATAACTTAAAATCAATGAAATTCTTTGCATTGCCTTGTGATTGCAGTTATAGATCCATATAAAATGTTGGTGTTAGTTGAACTTCAAAAATTCTTTCGAAACGCACATTCTGATAATAGATTCGATAAAAATCGAAGGTTCGTGCCAAAATATGTACTTTGTAAAATATCAACAGATCTGTAATTTGTAATTACGTTACATGACGAAAATGAACGCCATTCAAGGTACTCGCAGCCATATCCAAGGTCTACAATTTTATGCGGGGAAGAGTAAGGAATTAATTTAAGAGTATGCGATAATGTTTTGGGTAGATCTTTCTCGTCATTTCTGCCTAAAGATTTAAAGGAATTTTTAAATAGTAATTAAGGTAAAAAAAAATGTGTCGAGAGGACTTTTTTGAATATCATGGGTTTTAGATAAGTTTAAATCATTTCAAATGCGGAAATTTATTCATTTGTCCAAAATGATCATTAAATTTTATTGCGAAAAGATGCATTCTATTTATAATGGACACTGTCCTCAATTTAAAAATTATGGCTAGATTTTTAGGAAAAGTGCAATTTGTGCATTAAAAAGTTATATAATATTTTTTTAAAAAAATGCAGATGGAAATTTGATGTTGTTCAGTGCATGATACTCTACTGGTACTGATAATCAGAGACAACGTCGTTTAATATTTTACTAAAACAAACTAAATCGAGATTAAAGACTTACTATTTCATATAGAAGATGATGTATTTAATATTCTTTAGATGAAGACGTGCCGAAATTCGGCAAAACAGAGCAGTAGCTAGCGATAATACAAGAAAAAAATACAAAAAAGTCATTAATACAAAAAGAGGAAATTGTGATGCAAATATGCAACAAATCAGCCTACTTTGCTCGGTAGACTGCTCTTTACCGGTTATCATGTATTAATATCACCGAGATGAGCCATCGCAGAGTTGCTGATAAAAAGCAAAAGGTTTCACGTGAAGTATGAATGATTTATTGGTCCGAGTGAATGCATTACCTATGAAGTACATTAATTTTATTTGGCAATCAGTATGTGACTAATAATAATCGATATATTTTGGTTCTGATTGTAAGTTCTATCAATAAAGTCATAAAACAGGATTAAAATGTATGTTAGTATTAAAAAAAAGTATTATCAACATGTTTGAAATACGGAGTGAAATATTATTTGGTTAAAACTCTAGATTTCTGAAGTTACTTTTTCTTTGCATTCAAAATGTATTTATCAACATTTTATTTTTTACTTCTAATTTAGAAAGTCTGTAGCAATATTTACTTATATCGTATAATAAAGAATGTTTCAAAATTATTGATAGCAACGGAAGATTAAAAAACACAACGAGATAAACAATAAACATACATTTTATGAAATGTTAAAGAACACTCCAGTAATCTCTTACGTTATTTGTGAACATAATAGTTAAAATAATTTTGAATTTTTGATGCAGTAAGAAATTGAATATAAATACATGTGCAATTTTTTCCTTTATATCCAAACTTATAAATATTTATCTCCATAATAACTGTACTGCTAACGATACAGACAGTTCAAAATGGAATAAATATTGCATCAACGAACAATTCCTACTTGATTACAAGCTTTAATTAAATCGAGATTAGATAAAATTTCGTCACTTAATTCCATAGAAAAAAAACCTTGATATGATGCAAAATATCTTTACCCGAAATTGTGATTACTTATAAAATGCAGTAATCGTTACAGACGCGGGAGTTTTGTCTTTTTTTCTTTACATGATTTATAGAATTTTTCCATGGGTTTTAAGAATGCCGTATAATGCTTTTTTCCTGCAAAGACTGGTATAACTAACATTGGAGGTCTTTTTAAAGAGTATGCAATGTTTTGTAAAATGATTCACATACATACGATTGAAAGCAGATTTGATTATATTGGCACATTCAGAAAGTACTTGATGGCAAGGCAAATCATCCAAAATTGTCATTAAACCAGCTGATGGACCATTGAAAATGTTACAATTCAATCAATCAATTCAATCAATCAATCTGCGACTTTCGATATCAGTAAATAATTCAAAGCTTTTAGAAACATATACTAAACATATACCGATTGAGAGACATCCGAGTGATTATTTCATTCGAATATTTGCATTAAAAGTTTGAATGCAGTACTATATCCTAGTTGAATATCTTGTAAAAGAGCTATAAGTTTGTTTTCCACCTAAACATATTCTTTAATAGTTTATCTCTCAACAGTTTGTAAGTAGTGTTAAGAAACAAAGAACATTGCAATCCAAAACAGAAATTAATCCATTGGAAGTTGAGAAGGGGTTGTTAAGAAATTGAGTGGACATGCTGTATAGATATAAATTCATACAATTACTTCGGTAAAAGTGTAGAATAGTGTGCCCCTTGCTGCGCCAAGGATGCCAAGTCGCCAACCAAGATGGCGGACAAAATAAACAAACTGTTCCGCGGAACAGTTACGGTTGCCATTTCCCGCCTTTTTATTTAGAATGTTTATAATTATTTGTTTAATATTGCCCGGTGCCTTCTACAGATGCCGAGGGCATCTGTAGAAGGCACCGGGCAGTATATTTTAACTTTAAAAAAAACATCCTAGGGCTTCGCTTTCATACGGAGCGGGAATGCAGTAGCTTCGCTGGCAAATTGAACAGATGGACGGTGCGTATTAAGGAATAGCGCATAATAATATTACCAGAAAGAATAAATGATGTTATAGGAACGAATATTATACAGAATTTTTAATATTTAATGTACTTACTTGCTTTATTTAATCTTTTCATAAACACTTAACACTTCATAACACTCAAAGCATTCTTTCCAAGCCTCATCAACTCATTAAAAAATATTCCAATCACCCTTCATCTATTCTGCAGGTTCGAAATAGTGCCTAACATCCCAACTACCAAATATGCACTCCTGTGCAATTGCAGGCATAATAATATTTCGAGGGAACCAAACGTTGGAGCACCAAAAAAAATTAGAGAACTACAAATAATTCCATGGCAGACTTCTTTTAATGCAAAAACGCAGACGATTTGCGAATTCGCATAGTGGTAATTAAAAGTGTGAAAACGAAATTATTTTTTGTAAATATTAACACAAAAAAATGAAATAAATGTTATTTTAATTAATATTAATTTTATTCTAAACTTTCTTTGTATAATAAATTTTAAATTAAAAAAATAATCAAAATTTAAATCATCTGAAATCGATATTTTAAATATTAAATTTATTATAAAACAGTTGTAGTTCCTGAACAACTCAACTATTGTAAAAACTAGTAAACAAAACAGAATTAGGGTTACTGTAAGAAAGTTCCGTTGGGTTGCCATATTGGCGATAAACTCGGGGGCACACCGTGCTACACTTTAACCATTACTTCTTATCATATGTTAAGTTTTCTGGTTCAAATTTTGATTCTATAGCAATCCGCCTTATACACGGGCCTTATCAACGATGATTCGAATCAGAAAAATCAAACTTCTCTTTACTGGTCTGAAATGGAAGTTTAGACAAAGTAATTGCTCAAAGTTCTCTTTGGTAGCTTATCATGCTTCAAATTCACAAGATCTTGCCCACAAATTGCACAAGTATGGCCAAGTTTAGTATATTCCATCCAATACTATACAGCAAAAAATCTAGCCTTTGTACTAAAATTAGTAAAATAATTAAATACAGTAATGGTTTAAGTTAATATATTAATCCCTTGCTTTATAATAAAATCCATGAAATAAGTCTATACCAATTATAAATATGCTTTCATAATGAAAGGGAAATCTGAGAAAATGCGATATTAATATTTTTTTTTACTTCTACTATTTTTATGCTTTTTATACAAATACTTAAGAATATTTAATATTTTTAAAAATATTTTGAAAATTCTATCCATCACTTTTATATGACCAAATCTTCTTTAAAACTTGTGAGAGACTAAATGAAATTGAATTGTTCTGGAACACAGGGAAAGAAAATGTATGTAACACAGATCTTTATTTGGCATAGTCGTTACATTTAATTAAAAGTATATTACATTTTATGTGTTTTTTTTTTTTTCATTTCATTTAGTTCAATTAACCTGAAAGAGGATGTTTCGAATTCCTTTCAAAAATCTCGAAGTTAATTACCTCGAATCAAAATGGATTTTTTATACGCTTTCCATATAAAGCAGACAATCTGATTCGAATTCTTGTGAGGATAAAAAGAAAGTTCATCACAGTTTCAGGAAACTATTAATCAAATTTGCGATACCGGAGACTCCATTACCTAGATGAGTGGTAAATCCCTAATAAATCCTTATAAACTAGAAACTTAAAAACTAATTGCAGAATTTAAAATGCCAGTACTAATTACATCTATTTAAGTACTGATTCTTATTAGAGAACTTTGAAACTTCACTTCACTGGCTGAGTCGATCGAACTCCATTGTTGTTTTTTCACTTTGTTTAACAATTCCTTACTTTTTCCGAATCTTTTTATCAGGTTTCAATTCACAATCATTGCCTATTAGCAAGTTGTTGAACTTAAAATACCGTCACTTTAAAAATATTGCCGATTTGATTTAATTTTTAGATAATATAATTAATTCGAAGCTTATTATCCTTTTTCTAATAATTTAATTATTTGTTTTATAATTTGTTATTTATTTGCATCGTTTATGAAGTTCCAAAAATAATTTTTTTTTCATTAAAAGAACTTAATGATAGTTTTAAATTGATTTAAAAGAAATTCAGTGAAATTTATGCTGTTTGTTTATTTGGATGTTAAAGGATTAAATTATCAAGACTAAGAATAATGCAAAATTCTCTTTTTTTTCCTTTTCTTTCTATCTTTTAATAGCTTTAGTTGCATAGTGTTGTATCGATTTCACAAAATTACTTTTTTTCAACATTTGCTATCGACTTAATGCTCTAACCAGCCGAAAATCTCGGCATGTGTTACGTCATATCTATGCCTTAACCTTCGCTTCAGCATAAAATCCCTCTTTAAAAACAATTTTTTTTTCGCTGAGAATATTTTGTTTCGCATCTTATTACATGATTTAGTCATCATTTTTATTTCACACTTGAAGGAAAGATCGCGTTCGTTTAAATAATTAAGTACCTCCATCTTGTTTACATTTCCAGCACATCTTTTCCGTTTTAAATATGCGAAATTGCCTTCGCTTTTTCGTAAACAGTATCTACAAAATCAAAAAATTCGATAATACTGAAGAATTTGAAGGCAAGAACCAAATTACAAATAAATATTGTTTAAATTGCAAAAAAAAAGAATAGTAGAGAAGGATAAATCTGGCTGAAGACAAGAGTCTCACTCAGGTAGGGATTCAAACCCTGGATTTTTACTGTGAGTGGTTTGACTTTTATCCAAGCTATGACCTCCCTTGAAGCGAAAATTCCAAGAAATTGAGATTTTATGAAGGAAAAAAGTAATATATATAATGCAATGACATTAAAATTAGACAATAATAAGCAAAACTTAATATTTCAAAATTCAAGTCCAAGCAAACCACAACAAAATGAAATCAATTCAAGACACTATAAGAAAATTATTAATATGATATAAAAATAAAGAACATACCAAGTGAATGCAAACACTGCAAAAGATTTTTAAGAAGAAAACTAAATTCATTCTTGCAGATAATTAACTAAATTCAGCTTTCCCGCACTTAAAGTCGGAAATGCCTACAACGCTTATTCAAGACACACGTCATGATATGAAGTAGAATGAACGATCTCAGCGCCATCTATCAAATTCAAATAATCAAGTAGAATAAATTAAAAAGCATTTCTGATGCGAAGATATGAGAATATAGGATAGAAAATGAATAAACTCTCTTTTAATAAAACTTTTAAAAATTCCAATAGTTTAAAAAATCATGAAAATATTAGATTTTAATAAGATTGTTTTTTTTTTCAACATAAGAAAATATTGCATTGAAATATAAGAAAATATTGCAGTTTTGCTTCAGTATAAAAAAAATCTTGTTTCTACAATTTTTTTTACCCTGCTAAATTGAGAATAGGTAAAATTTTTGAAAACTTTAGAATTTGAATTAGAGTGGTTATTACTAAGTTTAATTACTTTGAAATCAACTTTATTCCTTTTATCGTTCATACAACCAAAGTTTTTCCATTAGAAATTTCTGTTTTTAAATGCAAATAATTAACTTTCCTTTGATTTTCGTTCGTTTCAGTTAAACTCAATTGTTTTTGATAACAATCAATAAAAACATTAGTAACAAAAATAAGGTTAAACTAAAGTAAAGCATTTATATATGTAAAACCATTTATTATTTGCGTTTAATTATCTTTCTATTTTATAAAAGAAATTGTATTATATTCGATAAAAAAAACTCGTAAAAGTTGCTCCAATTGGAATCCCTTCAATTGGTTATAAAAATCAATTCCATAAAATTAATAATTTTTGGAAATATATTCAAACTAGTTACTTTTTGTTTTAAAATCTTTGTCTAAATATTCGTCATATATAAACATTCAAACATCTATTAATTTCAAGCATCGATTAATGACTGATTTGGCAACAAATTTTCAAAATCATAAATTTTAATTTTATAAGCAACTTTTATGTTTTAGATATTCCCGACCTTCGTTTTGCTTATTAATTATAAAATGGTCCCATTTTTAATTTTCTTCAAGATAATTTTTAGATATTTATACAATAATTTGCTCCTATACCAATGCTACAAGTCACGAATTTAAATTTTAAAGAGTTTTATACAGAGAGGAAGATAATTTGTGTTGAGAACAAATACGGATAGTTAACAGTTGGATCAATTTCATGTATTTAGGTATCTTATTCCACGAATCTTTGTATACATGTCTAAATATGTTAAGGAAATAAACATTTGTTTTCTTTTTATATAGCACCCTCTCTCTCTCTCTCTCTTGCTAATATATATGTTACCGTGAAAGTCCGAAATCTGGAGAATGTCGACATTCGCTGGTGAATGTCAACATTCACGTAGTCGCTTGGTGTATGTCCGAAATATTTGCTAGATATCCTCATTTCTCACTTACACTGGCAAATGTCGACATCCACAATGCACTAATGGTGAATCTTGAATATGCGTTTCATCTCTCCGTATCCGGAGAGGAGAAATGCAGATTTGCATTTTCTTATCTCAATATTTCTCTGTTGACCTTGTGTTCCAGCAAAACACAACGTGCTCTAGACCGCACCTCTTTGTTGACGTTGCCTTCTGTTATCTCCTTTTCGAGCTCTTTAATCATCTTTTCAAATTCCACCAAAGCTTGTCTGTGATTGTCGACATATACCGGCGATGGTCCGAAAGTGCAAGAAATGTAATCAATTGTACGGTCTTTCACCAACGTTTTTAGTATGTGTTGACATTCACCAGCGAATGTCGACATTCTCCAATTTCGGTCTCTCACAGTAACATTATATACAACATACTTTAGCAGTTGCGCGGCGCAATAGAAGAAACTTTTGAAATTTTCAAACCGATTTTATTTCACCCTGCATGAAATAGTTGGTACGAGAAACGATTATAATAGACGCTTCAGTCTACAATGCAGCTCAAGAATAGACGGGCAAAAGAGAATGAATTTTTTCCTTCAAAGTTTTTTACGATGAGACAATCATAAGGATTTCTTTGACGTGTGTCTATTTAAGATAATGAAATTTAGGTATCTTAAGTAGTAATGTGATAAGCATTAGGAATTTTTATCTCTTCATTCAGAGCAATTTTATAGAATCCGTATAGAATAAACTGAAAATAAAAAGGGGGTATAGGATCAGGAAATAAGAGAACGTTTTGGAATGAAGTTGATATGGATTAAGAAAAAACTGTGATATATATATATATATATATATATATATATATATATATATATATATA
>JAPMOQ010015217.1:985263-1038794 GCA_026543055.1 Argiope trifasciata | reverse complement strand
ATATATATATATATATATATATATATATATATATATATATATATATAGTTTAGTTATATTAACGTCCCATTTGAAAGCAGCACGAGGGCTATTTTGGGACAGACCTCGTCGTTTTGAACCACGATCAGATGACGAGAACGGCACCTGCAATGGCTCCCCCCTCTCCACACCACGCCACACCAGTGGTAGGACGTTTGGTTTGACAGAAATAAGTGCAAGAGACCCCCTTACACGACGGTTCTTCGGTGGAATCGAGTCTCGAACCTGAAACCCTCCGGTTCCGAAGCCGAGACCTTACCACCAGGCTACAGCTGCCCCCCCCACACACATAGAGAGATAGATATGGATATACAAGAGGTGTTCAATTGAGAAGGTATGAAACGGCACTGTGGGTATAAATGACTTTATCCGAAGTATACACTATAGGCCTGAGCGCACCGATCATATTGATTAACGAGTCGAAAGATACTTTGTTTAATGAATTCTTGTGACCATGAAGAGATTCAGTCTTATACAGAGTCCTTGAGTTCCCCGTCCAACTTTAAGCGCATCCCTTTCAGATGCTTTTTCAATTGACCAAACACGTGGAAATCGTAGGGTGACACATCCGGGCTGTAGGGAGGATGATCTAGTTGCTCCCACTTCAATTTGGCCAATTCCAAGAGTGTGGCCCTGAAGACACATGGGTGCAAGTTATCATGGAGAAGATCCACAGCCTCGGTCTTACGTGCTGTGTAGTCTTCGAAATGTCTCACAGTGCACATCAGAATTAATGGTTCTTTTGTGCTCGAGGAATTCAATAAGTAGCTTACCTTGATCGACTCCCTTTCAAAGAGCGTCTGCTCACTTCTGCTCATTCGTGCGTCCACGCATGCTCCGATTTACGCTGGAGACTAATCGCTTTCTTAGATGCCTCGCTATGTTGTCCCATAGCAGCATAGGCAAATATGTTAACATCTTGTTGCGACGTTGCGAATCTTTTCATTTCAACATCCCTTGTATATAAAGAAAAAACTATCTTTTGGCTTATATAGAAAAGTGTCTTACTCATATGACAATACTAAAACTTTAAAGGACTTTTGATGGAATCTGTGTTTGAAAATTCTTCCTCAGGAATTTAAATTTTTTTTTAAAAAATTATTAAGCTTTTAAAATTTTTAACAAAGTAATAAAGAAAGAATGACAGGAATTTTTCCACGTCCTCCTTTAATACACTTATACTTTAAAATGTTTGATGTTTTGGTAACCAATTTATAGAAACGAAATAATCCTTACTTACGGATGCTGCAAAAGCTGAAGCTTTGAAAATTTGTAGGTGGTTGATCTGTTTGCTTTGAGATTTAAAAAAACATTTATTCTCATTGATCTCACCGATTTTAATAAAGAAAGGAAATGTTAGTTTCGCCTGTATCAGACATGCATTCTTTTTCTTCCCTTGTTTTACTTTGAATATTCGTCTAGGAAATATTTAAATGAGCTTCAATAGTTCTTTCCTACTGCATACATTATCTTCTTATATATATTTTTGTGTCCGAATTTTTACTAACTATTCTTTTAAGTATTCCAATGTTTTATATAGTTAAACTATTTCTATTGTCTATTTTTTTTAAAAATTACTTTATTGTTGTAATCACTTGTATCTTTTACTGAACACACTGACCTATTTATTTTATTAATACAATATTATGTATAATATTGTAAAACATTTACTATAAACCAATACCAAATTATTTAAATCTTTAAGTTGGTCTCTTAAAGTTGAAATTTGCTTTCACAAATGCTGTTGCTTTTTTAACACCGAGAAAAATATTTGAAACATTTAATTCAGAACATCCTAACATGATAATGTTTTAAGTGACCTTTCTTGTCTTAATTTGTCTTGATTATGTAGCATGCTTTGAACGATTGCTTTCTTTGCTTTATAATTTTATAAAAAGAAATCGAATAATAATAATAGTTTTCAATTATCTGTCTATCCAATTTATTTTTTATATAAAAAACATTCAATTTTTTATATATAAAGGATCTAAATCGTGTAGTAATCATCAGAAAAATAATAATCAAATTGGTAGACAAGATTAGCTGCCCATTTTTAGGATTTTAAATATAAATTATTGCTTCAAGTCTATTAAAGTTTTTGTCGTCTGCCGATCTGGAATTTCGCATGCAAGTAAATGAAATAAATCATAACTGGAATGAAATCAATGAAATTTAGTATATGATAAGAATAACTGTAGTTTCGTATGACTTTTTGCTTTCAACTGGTGGGAAAAGATGAGTTTAAAATGCATATTTACGCTATAGATTTAATAAAAAGGTGGATTCGCTCAAAAATCAATATTTTGGAAATGTTGCTTGACGAAATCTTGCGAGGTATCTGCTGTTTTATGCAAGATCCACAAAATTAAAAACATGGGGGGGAGAGCAGTGTGGTGATATATTAATAAGACAGATAACATCTACGGGCCCAAAGCATGCTTTTGCCCTGTGGTTATGTTACTGGCCTTCAGATCCAAGGTCTCGGGTTCTATTCCGAGCACATCTCACCTGCAACAGCAGTAAGAAAGACCTTCATTGGAAAATAATACTAGAAAAAAAGAGAAGATTTCTGATTTTGATATCAGGCATCAATAAATTCGCAAATAAAATTCAGATTAAACGTTCTATTATAGCAATTAAAAGTTGTAGATACCGATCAAAATAAAAAATAAAAAAACGTGCACAACTACATTGTAGTTATTAGTTATGTTAGTACTATTCTACTTGAAGTAGTCTCACCTCATTTATATAAAACTATTAGTAGATTTTTTTCTAGATTGACAGAAAAAATTACACAGATAATGCATAATAAATTAATCTTACTCTTGATTTGACTTAAAAGCAACATTTTACTTAAAAGTTTATCACACCTAAATTCCTTTATTATTTTTAATTGAAAGAATTTTAACAGATCAATTCTTTGTAAAATTAATGTCCATCTAAGACAACTCTAAACTTTGAAAGAAATTTTAAATTTATTATGTATCTGCTACAGACCCAATGTATATTAGATTCTTCAAAAAATAAAAGAAATATTAATACTATTGTTGATACTTTTAAATTGAAAAAGTTTAAATGAAGCAAACAATATTTTGAAGCAGTTTAAATATTTTTTTTTTTTTTTTTTTTTTTTTAGCTTTTTGTAGTACACAAGATTTCAAAAAAGCTGAGTGAGAAAAATGGATTTCAAGATTCGATATCGCAATATTACAATTAAACCAGCTTACATTAAACCGGTTATTTCTCCCAACAGAAACGAAACATGAACAGAAGATGTGGAGATATGCCTTTCTGTCATCATTCACGGATTGATGTAAATATGAATTTCAAGTTACCTTTAATCTCTCCGTCGTTGTATTTCTTGTTCAGCTTAAAGTCTTTGCCCTTTCTCACATTCACTCCAACAATTCAAGCCAGGTATTTGGACCATCTGTCTTAGACGAATCCTACATTTCTAATTCTTAATTATAACAGAGATGGGAATCATAAATTTATGATACAATAAAATAGCAGATGAGAAACACAGGTGAGTTATGTTGCAGTCAATATTTCAGCCAAATCCAAGAAAAATAGTTACATGATACAAGACCAAAGGAAGCAGGTTGTAAAATTTCTGGAATATAATTTTGTTATTTGTAAAGCTGCGCCTTACAGTATTAGCACATTCATGTCATCTCGAATGCTTGTTATCATGATAATCTACACGCTTGTGCTGTACATTCTAGAACAGGATAATGTCTTGCCGAACTGGTCATTCGCAGATAACTCAATTTTTTTTTTCTGTAGGAAGTGGTATAATTGAATTATGAGTGAGAGAATTTAAAAAAATATATATATCTGAAATTTTACACTCACTAACATAAAAATAATTAAACAAGCAATGCAAGTTTTTCCATGTAACTGATCTTATTGTTTCATTTTTATTTGGCATTGTTAAAGATTGACTCTTTCCTTGATAACATTTTTTTTTCCATTTGATGATTGAGCATGCTCATGGTCAAATTGATATTGAAGATTCATATACAAGCTTTGTTTTTTTTTTTTAAATATTTTTCAAAAATTTGTTTTGAAAAATCTAGTTTATGAAAAAAAATGTGAAACAAATATTTAAATTTAATAAAAAAGTAGAAAATGATTTGCTTTATTTCTTAGAACACCAAAAATCACTCTTTGCGATTTCATCGATCGAAATAATGTGGAAGTCAAGCATTTAGAAAAGCAATTTTTAAAAATAAAATTTAATAGAAGTGACAAATTAAGATTTGTTTATTAATATGTTGATTGTTCCATTTAGGGTTTGTTTATAATATCAAGAGTCTTTAGATTTTGTTATTTAAATTGAAATACATGCCGATTTTTAGAAAAAAAAATTCTATCTAATTAGTTGTGTGAATAATCAATAATTTATTCTTAATTTTATAAAATCAAAAATATTTATATCACATCTTTTGTAATATGAATGTGTCTAAACATAAATAACATTAGGTACAAAATGACATTACATGCTGCATTACAGATATATCTTGATTCACATATGAAATGAAAAATGAAATTTTAAATTGCTTTATATTTAAATCTAAACGTTTTCAGCATTGTAAAACAGAGTAACTCTAATATTTCATTTACCGTAGTTTTCGTCAATGTCTTAATTTTTATGTATTTATTGATTGTACACTACGTTTGTGAGCATGCCTGAACAAACATATAATTATTTAAATTTTCAATTTAATTACGGTTTTGCATTGCATAAAAAAAGTTTTACAATAATTTCCTTTTTCTTTAATTGCAGTTTCCAAATATTGTTTTATTATATTGTTTTGTCGCATCTGTTTTATTTCAAAATATTGTATTTATATTTTTTGATGCTGCTGATATAATTACTCTTTCCTTTTATTATGGAAATAAAACTTCTATCTTTAATAATACCACAATGTTTGGTTTTAAGAAACACGTTGAAATTTATATGCGCAATGTATACCTGATATATGAGCAATGCCTTCCGATGAAAATGAAACTAAACAATGCTTTTCTAAAAAAGCAATTTATTTTATCATTCTCTAAATTTGAATTTAAATAAGGGACGATTTGGATTATTTTGTTAACCTCCAATAATGATGCTGTTGAAATTAGTACATTAGTATACAGTTCCATTGAGCAGTTTAAATATATAACAAAATAAATTATGAATTCGAAAAAATAGCAAAATTTAATAGTGCGGTAAACATTCATCCCATTAAAAGCAATGGTAATATTTTAATGATAAACAGATTGATTAATTTATATTGTGCATGCACGTAAAATCTATATAGCAATACTAATTCAAAATGACTTTTAGAAAAATGAACATAGAGATTGAGGTACTTTGGTCACGTCCTGATCATTATCCTAGGACTAACAATCCAAATAACAAAGCTAGAGAATCTGAAAGGTCTAGACAGTGGTCATTCATATGTGACTAACGATGATGCAATTGGGAGGAAAGTGAATGATGGTAGTATTAAATATGGACTAACTATTTCGTGATGTATTTAGTTAAAGTATTCCCATTTTGACCCTCATATATTTCTAAAACATAAATAGATTTTATTAGAATAATGCTTAGGTACTTTTTCTAACTTTATATTATTTCAGTAAATTGCAATTATGTACAAGTATGTCAAAAACTGTTCAAATTAAGGAGTATTTTAGATTATCAACAAATAAACAAAAGAAAGTGTGTTAAACTAATAACGACTGCTATGAATGATCAAATACATATCATTAACTATGAGTTAACTTACTGTGATTAACTTAACTATAAATTGTTTCTTTGAAAGAAGTTTAACTGTGACAAAAAGTATATTGAAAAATTGCTGTTAAATATTATGTAACCACATACATAGAAGCTTATATCCAAAGTTACTTGAATGATAGCCATAATGCTATCAAAAATGGGAAATGAATGCAAAATTGATTCCGTACTACGGAATTTAATTTCCATCATCGGAATGGAGGTATCTCAATTACACCATTACTACATCCTCCAACAGAATCGAACACCTTTTTATACACGAACATCTCTTACACATACCTTGTTGAAAAATGCAAATCAGGTATTCCGATATATTTTATTAAGAAATAAATTTTGAATAAAGCATGTTTCATAATGATATACGAAATGCGATCCAAAAAACAGTTTACAAGCAGCAGTGTTTAAAAGTAGAAATTGTGGATGGAAATATTGTTACTCAGAGTGGAGACAGAAGGTGCTAATTGTCTTAGACTGGTCGTTCGAGCAGATAGTGTTAGTAGCGACAGTAATGGCAAGATGTCCTTAGAAAATGATCTTGCATAGAGGTGTGAGCCGTGATATGATTTCGATGGCCAAAGAATGTGTTCTCCTCGGCCATTCACAGACAAATCGTTGAAGTATACAAGGGATGAAGCAATGATTAGTCAAGAAATGGCTAAATGGCGTCGTTCTTTTGAATCGAGTAGAGAGATTGCTGGAAACGTTAAGGAGGTAGGTTTAGAGCCACCTCCTATATAGATCCGATTCGGCTCCCGATGACTATTTCTTCTTCCCAGCATTAAAAAAAACACTCAGCAGAAATAAGAAACGCAGGAAAATAAATGCATTTGTGGAGAAATTGGTATGGTTGACCACTATTTAATGGAATGTATGGAGATCTCAGAGTTAAGGAAGGACCTGAATATTGTCAATAATGATGGTACCAGGTAATCTCAAAACCCTGAAGGATATGATGTTAAAGATTGATAGTTTCATTCCAACAGTTTGAGAGAGTGCAGATGGGGAGAAACGCAGCTATTTACTGCCCCGAAAGGAATGTTAGTTTGACTGTTCGGTCAATGTAAGGTTGAAGAATACTTATTCAGCAGTCGATCACAACAAATCCTGTCGATACTGCTACGTTCAATGATGGCGGGGTGGTCAGCTGTATGCAAGAAGAAGAAGAAGGTGTGCTGACGATCTTCGGGTTCGACATTTTATCACGACTGTTTGAGAGAGTGCAGATGGGGCAAAAAACAACTATTTACCATCCCGAAAGGAATGTTAGTTTGACTGTTCGGTCAATGTAAGGTTGGACAATACTTATTTAGCAATCGACCACAGCAAACCCTGTCGATACTGCCTCGTTCGGTGGTGGCGGGGGGGTCGGCTGTATGCAAGAATAAGAAACCTAAACAAGATTCATATCAGCCATTGATTGATGTTCAAAAAGATGTCAAGAACTGGCTCAATAGACAGGGACTTGATTACTACAAAAACGGATTTTAAAATTGGTGCAATTGTGTAATAAATGCTCTACAGGTTTGATGATTAAGTAGAAAAGTGTCATCCACATATCTTCAGTAATATTTGGATACTGCGTTTATTGTTAATAAAGCATTTTTCCTTTGCCTTGTAACTTTATTTTTTGCATAACCTCTCGTATATATACACTTAACTGTAAGTTAACTTACAATAATTAACTTAACTATGAATTGTTGGTTTGAAAAGAGTTGAACTGTGGTAAAAAATATATATAAAAAATTGAAGTTAGCACAGAAGCTCATATCCAAAATTTCTTGAATGATAATCATAATTCTATCGAAACGTTAAATGAATACAAAATTGATTCCATCGCACAGAAGTTAACTTTTCATCATCGGAATGGAGTCATCTCAATTCTACAATAGTACTACGTTCTTCAATAGTATCAAACCCACTTTTACATGCCGACATCTCTTACACATACCTTGATGAAAAATGCAAATCAGGTATGCCTGATATATTTTAATATGAAACAATTTTTAATAAAACATGTTCTATAATGTTAACATATGTGAAAAATATGAATAAAATAAACATACATTGGTTTGTAACAAAAGAATTTAATTTTTTCCACCATTATGGCCTAAAAATATGAAATCGTCCAATTATACACTAAAGTGACAAAAGTCATGGGATAGCAATATGCAAATATATAGATGGCAGTAGTATAGCAGCGAAAAAGTATAAATGCGCAGTTCGTTTTCCAGAGCTTTCATTTGTGTTCAAGTTATTCATGTGAACAGGTTTTTCGTGATTTATGGCGGCGCGACGAGAATTAACAGACTTTGAACGTGGAATGTTAGTTGGAGCTAGATGCATGGGTCATTCCATTGCGGATATCGCTAGTGAATTCAACATTCCGAGATCCACAGTATCAAGAGTGTGCCGAGAGTATGAAATTTCAGGCATCACATCCCATCATGGACAGCGCAGTGGGCGACCACCTGCACTTAACGACCGAGACCGCCGACGTCTGTGTAGAATAGTCAGTGTTAATAGACACGCAACACTTCGTCAAAGAACTGCAGGAATCAATATGGGACGTATGAGGGACGTGTCCGATAGGAATGTGCGGCGAAATTTGTCTTCCTTGGGCTATGACAGCAGAAGACCGACTCGAGTGCCTTTACTGACAGCACAACATCGCCTGCAGCGACTCTCCTGGGCTCGTGAGCATATCGATTGGTCCCTAGACTAGTGGAAAACCGTGGTGTGGTCAGATGAGTCACGATATCAGTTGTTACGAGCTGATGGTAGAGTTCGAGTGTGGCGCAGACCCCACGAAGCCATGGACCCAAACTGTCAGCAAGGCACTGTTCAAGCTGGTGATGGCTGCATAATGGTGTGGGCTGTTTTTACATGGCATGGACTTGGTCCTCTGGGGCAACTGAACCGATCATTGACTGGAAATGGTTATGTTCAGCTGCTTGCAGATCACTTGCAGCCATTCATGGACTTCACGTATCCACACAATGAGGGAATTTTTATGGATGACAATGCGCCATGTCACCGGGCCAGAACTGTTCGCGATTGGTTTGAAGAACATTCCGGACAATTCCAGCGCATGATCTGGCCACCTGGATTGCCCAATATGAATTCTATCGAGCATTTATGGGACATCATCGAAAGATCCGTTCGTGCCCAAACTGCTGCACCATCCACACTTTCACAATTATGGACGTCTATACAGACAGCATGGCTCAATATTCCTGCAGAGGACTTCCAACGACTTGTGGACTCCATGAAACGTCGAATTGTTGCACTTCGCCGGGCAAAAGGAGGACCGACACGATATTAACAGTCATCACATGACTTTTGTCACTTCAGTGTATATTCATCAGAAATTTCAGACACTGTAGGTGCTCTAGAACTCTTATTCGGACAAAAATACGAGATTATAAAACAAGATATTTCGTGATCTGTAATATGCAGCAAAATTATACGGGATAAGTGGTAACTTCTCTAATTAGCTCAAGAATTCATGGATTTGTATTTAGAAATAACTAGTCCTCAAATAAATTCACTGGGACTTTCACGGCTCTAGAGAGATATCATTCTCATTCTCGAAATCTCTTTCTAACTGGAGTGCCAGATAATTAATAGACAGGTCTCCAACAGGTTATTCAGTTTTATGTGTTGGATGCTGTATTGTCTTGAATTGAATTTGCAGAATTCACTGATTTGAAATGAAAGTCAAAAATTAAAACTGGAATATAAAACGTTTAAGCCATAACTTGTATAATATCTGAGAAAATGTGTAACTCTATAAATAATATATCGACAAATCTTGGTATCTCCAGCCAATCCGAATAAAACTGAAGACAATGTATACACAAATGAAATTTGTTCCTTTATAGCATGCTCATAAATTTCGAATATCCATATTTTCCCAATCTATTTGTTTGGGCAAAAAATATCTCATTTCTCATGATTATAAAAGTCAACAGAAGAAACATCATGCATCAAAATGTTTATAAGAACAGTGAAATTTATTTTACAACTTTGGGGTTCTATTTGAAAAATTGGAGTGATAAAGACATTTCTTTATATTCTATGTACATTTGAAATATTCAAAAGCATTTGAAATCCCTCTGCAGAAAAATGTGAAAAAATTTTGGTACTTATAAAAATTAAAAATTGAAACTATTCATATGTCTACTAAATTTGTATTCGTAAATCTAATTCTTTAAAATTACTTTTTTGACCAATAATATGCTCTGAAATCATTCAGGGGAACTTCAAAATTTCGATTTCTAAGCAACAAATAAAATTAAAAACCTTTTATAATTTTATCCACGAAGTCTTACCTTTATTATCCAAGAAGTTACATTAAAATTTGTTAACTCCGAATATTTGCTACCCGGATCATTTCAAAAGATTTCGAATCAAGTATGTTATATCACGCAGTTTACAAACATTATGGCAGCCTCTTAGCCTTACTATGTTAATATTACAGATTGAGACTTTTGCAATATTGATTTTAATTCTTGAATTAATATCGTTTCTTTTTTTCAAGAATCAAAATCAAATATACTTATTAAGCAAAACTAGTTTCATATTTTATTTCCAACGATAGCGGCTCCCAAAAATTGAAACGATTTTATTTAACCAATAAATTTATTAATACTAATCTTTCTGCTCCAATCTTTATTGGATCGACATCAGTATTCTGTTTCCAAGGTCATAGTAATTCAATTATTCCAAAGTGTCCAACAAACAATGATGTCCATGAAAGTTCACTTCAGCTACAATTGCAGTTTTCTAGCAAATCATTCTTTGGAGATCATACAAGGTCAGTCCCTTTTAATAGAGACTAGAATTGATTAGAAAAGACCCCGGAGTGTTTCAAAGGTGCAATTGAATTCGGTGCATAATAATCTATCAGAGCGAAGTTAATTCCAAGATTTCCCCGGATTTACTTTAAAAGATTCACAAATCTGCTAGCAAGTACTATTGGCTTAACCTTGGATTAAGCCAGTAGTACTTGTTTGATTCTTTAGAAACCGATATGGAAGATAAGAGGCAATTTGCCAGAATTCGAATTCAGACAATTCGTTTTAATGATCCCTAGGATAATACGTTATTCAATAAACAATAAAATAACTAATCTATGCAGGTGCTGTGGACTTTACAGATATGTGAAAAAATTTTGGAGTTCAAATTCAAATATAAAGTAGGGCCTAATAAAAATGCACCACATACCTCCGCAATGAATGTGGTTATAAATTTAAATTGTACAAATAAAGAAAGCAATTTTTAAGAAGAAAGTAAGTGTTCATATATTTATTCTTAAAAAACATGATTGCATTTTTGAATTTTGTAGTAATCAACTTTTAATCGATTACACATCAGATTCACGTATAACATATAACCTAGTTAATAAAATTCCACTTTCTTTGGAAACTTTTTTAAATATGTTATCAATTGCATTGATAGACCGAATATACCAGCAATTTAATAAAAGATTAAAATTTTATTCCACCACTAAAATTTATATTAATAAAGAGAAAAATAAATTGCCAATATAGTTTTTTATTTCCTAGAAATAAAAAATAGCATAAAAATAAGAAGAACTACAATCTTTAAAAAATTTGAGCACTAGTTTTAAATAAATCTTCGTTTTCAGACCATCCTGAATACAAAAAAATGCATCTTTTTTAACAATGTTTATTTGTAAATACGCTAGCAATAGATACTTACCAAATTGTGTCGCAAACGAAGATTTGGGTCTGTCAGTCTATACATTCAAAAATATGTAATTCTGAACTCGATAATTCCGAAATGCAATAATTTCAATACATAAAATTCGATACGTTCTTTTGTGATTGCAGTCATACTCTGTGCGAAACTTTAGTTTCAATCTGTCTGCAACAAAATTTCCAAAACGAATATTTGTTTTACTGGTATTTGTGTGTAAACAGAATTGTAACGATTAACAGCCAAAATAACAGCTAAAAATATCTTTCTTAATTATTGCTTTCTAATTTAGCATTTTAAATTTTATTTAGATGAATTTAGATGATTAAAAAAACTTTAGTAGCTATTCTCAAAATCTCTTGCAACAATAAATAACAGTATCATCATCATCTTATTTGGCTTGATAGCCCATGTTGGGCAGTGCCTTCTTCTGAAATCTGTTCCACCTCATTCTATTTTTACACTTGGGCGCCAATTTCTTTCTGGGGTAGTCCGAAATTCTGCCTCCACTGACTCCGCCCATACCATTTTTGGTCTACTTCTTTTACTACTTGTCAAAGGTTTATGTATTTTTAGTACAGAATCATCATCCATTCGTTTGTTGTTTCCAATGGCACTTGTCATACACAAGCTCGCTTGACTGAGAGAATTTAAGCCGAAGTTTTTACGTCTCTTGTTTTTCAATGGAGCCATCTAGGGCACAGAGTAGGATTTAACTACTCACACATCACATTTGCTTCCACAACTTTTTTTTACAGAGGAGCGGATTCTTACGACTCACAGATAGTGCAGATAAATAATAACCATGGGACGCCCAGACCACGAGGAAGACACGCTACCCCTGTGCCAGGACGCAGGCAACATCCATTCAAACTTTATGAACCACCCTGTTCATCCGATTTATTATAAACTTTATAATATCTAGACCGTTATAGATTTGATATAGCTCAAAGTTATACCTTCTTCTCCGAACATTGTTTGTTTCTATCCCACCAAGAATGGCTCACAGAATTTTTCTTTCCAACCTGGTTATTTTATTTTCTCTAGTTAAGGTCAGACCTACACTTATCTACGGTCTCTGAGCTTTACGTAAGTATAGGTATAATTAAGTTTTTTTTATGGTAAGAATTTTGCATTTCTTAATAATGGCAATAATTTAAAAAAATCGTTTTAGTTTGTAAAAGACTTTATTTGTATTCATTAGACGACCTTGAATCTCTTTGATTGTACTATTGTCATTAGTATCAATAGCACCAAGATAAGTAAAAGTTTAGATAACATGAAATTTGTGATAGCCAATTTCTAGATAGGATTCATGGGAAATTCCATTACTTAGTACAGGCATATGCTTGGTCTTTATCAATAAATAAAACAGAACTTAATTTTCAATTGCCTGATTATCATTCCCATTTTGGAGTATTTCAGAACTGCAGTTTTGAGCATGTGATTAATTATTCTCAAAATAAACTTCAACGTATGAAAAGTTTTGGAAACCTAGTTATTGAAATGAATAAAAAATAAGTCCTCCATTGTTTAAAAATGCATTTATAAAAAATTATTATTTAAACATATATATCAATAGAAAGAAGGAAACTTAATTGGCGCTCTTAATATAGAAAAGGACGGTAAAACATATTTCTGTAATGAAAAGTATATTACACGTGTCTATGGTTGTTTTCATCTGGTTCTGGTCATAAATAAACCAGCTAAGAAGACAGCGAATTTAAACAGATCTAGTGTCTCATTTTTTCCAGTAGCACCATCTAGGACAGGTGTAGGCAATCTGGTGCTCGAGAGAAACATGCGGCTTTTTTTATGTAAAAATTGCATCTCTACTGTTCCATACGAAAAATTAATAATTTATCATAAAAACGTTATAAAAAAGGACAAATATTTTTAAGTACCTATTCTTTCAACAGCTTCTGATAACATAATCGTTAATTACAAATTACTATGCTTAACATGACCATAACGAGACATATTTGAACTACTAATTTGTGCTAAGAGATGAGACTCCGTGACCACGCATGTGACAGTGAAGTGAAGTTGGCACATGGAGTATGATGATTATCGGGTCGTCATTATTCGTGAGAGCAAATATTCTCTTAAATGAATATTGTTACGGATTTTCCTCATATCCTTATCCGTCGGATTCGCTTACTTGTATAGTGGTTGTGTATGGCGCTGAAGATAATCATCAATGATCAGTCCTTTAGTAGATGACACAACACAAACGAAGTTTATTTACAGAAAGAAGATAGGACAGATAAAGACGACAAATATTTACAGAAGACAACTATAAACAGCCGAGACGAATACACAGGACAGCAGACAATTGCTCACGCGCAGAATTTAATTAGTGACAACGTCCATAGTCCACAAAACAGCCAGACGGGATTCAACAGGAGAGGGAATCTTTAAGGGATTCTGTCTATCCTCGTGTAGGCCTCTCCAAACGTCTGAAAATCCCCTGTCAATTCTTTGCTTTCGCTGCTGATTCACTACTTCCAACAATGTGACCACTTCTCAGTTCAAAACTACTCCATTCACTCCTCACACAGAGATCCAGCACTCTGCCGATACATTGGTATTCTCGCGGTGACTCCTCCATTCAGGACCTCTCAATTCAGGTATAGTTGATTCACCACCCTCTTCTGTTCCAGTTTCAGATTGCTGGCCTTATGTAGCTCCGGGAAGCCGAGCAAAAGTTTCTGGACAAATTAGGATCAATCTGGACGTATCTCGGTTCCTAATGAAAGGATCTGGAAAATTCTCGAAGTTTCGGTTATTATCCATTTTGTCACGAAAGTAGTTAAATTTTTCCCTAAGTCGCCAAATGGTTGCCAATTTTGTAGTCAAGCTTTGGGATCTCTGATGTGACACCCGGGCACCGTTCAATACTGATGACTGTAAATCAGTTTTCCTTACGATGACATTATTAGCATGGGAGAGCAAAATCACAGGTTCATGCCTTTTCAAAAGGCATGCAAAGAGAATGCCAATAATGTCATCGTTCCGTTTTAATAAGTTGCCAACCCTTTATCTGGGGCCAAGCGTACGTCTTAGCTACTCACGCTTCCCACTTGCTTTCACAATCCCTTATTACAGGGGGGGGGGGGGGGAATACATTCAAGGCACAAATCAAAGAAAGAACAACCATGCCCGAGTCGGGACACTTAGACGCGCTTCATCTATGTCAAGACACCGGCCCACATGCGCGCATCTAACCTTTATCGATAGTTTTTCTCATGATCATAATTTTATAAGCCTCTGACATCAAAAGGTTAGTTCGTTTGGTATTATTCAATGATAATTTTTTAAAACGTTGAATTAAGAAAAAAATTTAGTTTTTATTATTGGTTTGCAAATAAAATATCGCCCTGCTTTTTCAACCCTAATGTATTTGTATTACCTCTCTGTAGTCTTTATCATTGCTATTTTTCTATTCTTTCGTTAAATGCAACCAACAAGCATCTCTCAATTTTAAAAAAATTTGGCTTATTTTTACAACTTCTCAATGATTTTAAGGCACACTTTAACCTACTTTTTGATACTACATTTAAAGATTAAATCGTACATCTTAGAAGCTTAATGACTTCCTAATCGTACGTTTTTAATGGTTGCAGATCGTTAGCTTCGTTCTTAACAGATGGTATTCCAGACTAATTTGTTGTCTTTATATTCTGCTTCCTATAGAACTCTAAATAAAGAACGTCGTTCCAACAAAGCTTTAAAGTTTCCGTAAGTCGTTTCCTTTGATGCTAAAGTTTTATAGGGATAAATCAGGAAATTAAAATGGATATTTTAAGAAACCAGTCTTTGCCAAATAATGTTTATGTATATTTTCTCAACCAGCGTTACTTCACTGCCTCATAGCCTGTAAGGTTCAATTTTAGTTTCAGTGTCAATTTCCTGGTACGAAAACAGATTTCGTGTCATAAAAATAACCTTTAACTGTAAATGGAGATCTAAACTTTATAGAAAATAAATCTACACTCTATGTAGACAATAAGTTTCTTTTACATAAAGCCCTGCTGTGACCTATCATAAAACTAAACCGTGCCTAACTGAAAATATAGAAGAAGCCATTTGAATATATCAGAAGCCGTATAAAATATTAGAACAAATAATAGTATGCCCATCATTTATAGTATATACTTATAAAAGAAATTATGTGTTTGTACTCATATTATCCATCTACAAGACAAAATATTACTCTAAGAAATAATATATTCTGCAAATATTTACAATGTTATAATATGTATATAGAAACGAATTTTTCTTCGAATGGAATAGCATTTTAAAGAGTACCACTCTCAGTTTGTCCTGAACAATTTTTAGAATGTATTGTAACAAGCCCTTGTTTCAGACACAGAATATCAATTCAACAAACTTTTAATATTTTAGTATTTACATCAGCAGTTTATCATGATATAACACTAACACTTTTTTATTTGTCTATGCCTCAAAATCATGCCCTATGAAGTGTTATATGAGCAAGTGTTATCACATTAATATTTTAACCTTTCAACGCATCAAATATTTCTGCATTTGCGAAGTTTATTTACTGTTAATTGAGTTATTCGCAAAATCTTACCCCAAAATTTATCAAGTATTAACTAGTTGCATCTCTATAGAATACTCTCAATGCTATTTGAATTTTCCCATACAGATGAATCAACACGGGAAGTGAATCAATTATTCACAATTCTAAAATGAATTTAATGCCATGAATTTAATTCCACGAAGAATGGGGAATTCTTAATAAGTACCCAAGAGACCTTTTATAGGAGGAATAATGTATAATTAATTGACAAGTTTGATACGCCGAAATTTCGCAGTCATTGATCGATAATCTAATCAAGATTTTGGGATTTTGAGATTAACACTAACAGCCCATTTATAATTGTTATATGGTAACATTTTCCAGAATTTTTTTCCTATTTTTAAGATTTTTATGTATTATAGTTATTATTTTATCTATCCCTAAGAATAAACTCTGGAATTCTATCTTTTGATTTCATTGAAAAATCTCTTCAAATGCACATTTCTTTAGCTCTAAACGATCATTTTTAATATGTCATTATAATAAAAAAAGTTCAGAGGTTGATATTAAATCATTTTGTAGCCTTATAACATGAAAATTATTCATTATATAGAAAAAATAATTCATTTCATTTAAAGGAGAACCTTTGTCTTAATTGATACTAATACAGAGTGATCAAGCTAATTCAGACTAATCAGCGAATAAGCCCTGATTTCAAAATTAAATACCTCTACAACAAACATCGATAGAATATTATAAACTGTACGTTTATTAGCAAAACTTTAAAAATAGTGTACCAAAGTTAGAAAATTTAGTTACAAAAATCGTTAACAGATGGCAATTTGAGCTGAAAACTCTCTGAAAGGGCTCTTTAAAAAAAGTGATGCGGTCTTTGCAGTCAAAATACAATTTTTTAAAAATGTTCAAGGTTCGAAACAATGAATAGGCGTAATCGAACAATGAAATTTGACATCACGTCTTGTAATGTCTCAACGGAAATTGAATTATATGCACACCAATCAACGGTTGAAGTTCATCTAGAGTGGCGGGATTGTTTCAAAAGGTAGTGTCTTTCAATGCTCCCCACAGAAAGAAGTAACAAGGAATCATATCGAGAATCATTTTTTTATTTTTGACGTCACACTGAAAGCGTCTAAGGGCATTGTGATTAGAGCGCCTTCTTTTAATGACTTTCCTAACTAATTTTTCTAAACTTTTGTACAGCATTTTTACAGTTTTGTTAATAAACGTAAAATTTACCGCATAATTCTATCAATCTTTGTTGTAGAGATGTTTAATTTTGAAATCAGGGCTTATTTGCTGATCACCCTGTACCATTGATGTAAGTATAATGATCCAAAACAAACTTCCCCTGTATATAAACACCCCCCCCAGCAGACTATCAGTTCCAAAAATCAAAACAAAATTTTAAACATCACTATTAAAAAATATGCGCTCAATACTGTAAGAATTTCAAACAACTTACGGCTACAGTGAAAGAGTTTCGAAATTTTCAAATGGCAATATCCACTTTTTCTTTAGATTGATCAACTTATTGAAAAATTAGAAATGATGTTGATTACATAGATGAATAAAATAATTGAAGTCACAGTCTCGAGAGCATACTTTCAAACAACTAAGTCTTAAATTTTAGTTTGATTGTTTGAGTGGAGCGATCGCTAGATGTACATACTTAATGAGTTAAATTTTTGGTGAGAAACAGCTAATATTTGATTCAAAATATTTTCCAGTTCTGTTAAAAATAATTATAATACACTTAATTTTCTTCTAAAAATTTCTACATTCTATATCAATCAGGGCAGTAAAAAAAATGTTGAACTATCTTTAAAAATTTCACGGAAATAATTTCTTTCCTTAAAAATACATCTTTCGTTTATCTTTCCTTGTTCCAAAGATAAATTATCCAGTCCGCTAAGATGATAATTGATCATGTTATTTTTCAACTAATAAGTAACTTATCTCTTTCTTTTACATTATAAAATTATTCCTATTTAGAAGTTTTGAAGGAAAATTTGTAAAAAACGGCAATATTTTTATCTTTTGAAATGCTTTTCTATAATCACATTCACTTCTTAAAATTCTTATTTTTCAATTTATTTCCATTTTTTTTTTCTTTTTTCAAAACAGTGTTTCATTGCCTACAGAAGACAAGCCTTTGATTGCAACTTTATTACTTTTTCTAGTATGAAGTAATGTTAACTTAATTCTAAATGAGCCTTCATGAGAATATAATGAGATTAAATAATTATCTCCAATAATTTCTTATATATTTGTGATATTACTTACCTGCAGTGTGGTATCATCCTAAAAATATGGCATTTATATATATGCTGAGCCAAGCAAATAATCGCTGAAGATGGAATCAAATTTCTTTATTTTGGCAACATATCTGAATGTTTTGGAAAATATGATTTCTGCTCTGTAATAAAATATTTCATCTGAAATTCTTCTCGAAACGTTCATACCTTGTATATAACTATAAAAAAGGAAGTGCTCACATGAAAACTGGTTTTCTCTTTTGGGTTTTATCTGAATGCCAATGGATGCATCGAGCATTACTGTGTTATTGTTTAAATAATGATTTACTGTTTGTGTGTGTTTTAATATCTACTACTTTAACTAGTATAATAGCTAAAGTATACTAGCTATATTTAGCTACTTTTTTTGTCATTTCTTGTGGAATAAAGCTGCCATACTCATTGTTGAACATGTCGATCATTAAATCATATAAAAAAACAAAATTAATTAACAAAATTTTCAACTTTTAACTCCAATGACGAAGAGTTAAAATTTTTTAACTGCAACATAGTATTCCTCTCTTCTGTTACCGCAAAAGGAATTGAGTAGAATATTTCAAAACCTAATTCCCCCAATTGTATTCATAATCTATATACAAATATATGTTTATTTGTTAATAACCAATACTCTTCCTTACCGTTCAACCAATTGCGGGGAAACTGATTAAGTTTTTACCTGAAATTGCGTGGAAGTTATAGACATAATACAGTTATCATAACTAATATATAAATATGAATTTTTGTTTGTTCGTATCTTATGCATTGCCGTACCATTCAACTGATTGCGATGAAACTTTGGCAACTTTTTGTCTTTACTTGCATGAATATTATATTTTAAATAGAAAATTGACAAAATACAAACATGAATGGTAAATAGCACATGTCATTTGGAGTTAATCGCTCATATATCAAGCAAAATAAAATTATTATGACTGATGCCAATAAATGTAACAGGATCAAAATCGAAAATATTTAGTGAAAGCGCTAATTTATTCCATTTTCTGATTAATGAATAGCCATCTACACGAGATGTACTTCATTGTGCACAATATTTTGTTTGTGCAAACTTCACATATTTTTCACACTTTATCTCACACATACAAAATGGGATTATTAATATCGATGCCAATCAAGTCAAGTTAAAACAATAAGTTTTCAATTTATCCAATGAAACGATAAACGATATTTTGGGTTAAGCAAGCGTATATCGTATGGATTGATTCTACAAAAATATGTTTTTTTAAATATCGTATGGATTGCTTCTACAAACTTTTGTCCCTTAATAGATCTAATAGTGCAGCAAGCAGAAATAAGCCAATTCAAACTTCTTGAACAAATGGGGAATATCAGCGAGCAGTAAATTACTAGAGTTTACGAACTGCAAATTCTCGTGCTTCAGAATATCAAGATCAATACGCGGTAGGAATGAAAAGATAGTTTATATGCGACCTGATTACACGGATCAGGATCAAAAGACCAATATGAGGCGAGAAGGGAGACAATTATTCTTAACAGAATGTCGATTGGAGCTCATTCCATGCATTCCCATTATTCCCACCGATATGCCTTTTCATTTCAAACGACTGCAGTTCTCCATTCAACTTGCATTCTCGATTATCATCAAGGAAGTCAATCAAATTCACCAATGTCTTCAAGTAAGTGGATTGAACCTCGAAAATCCATGTTTTTTTTCATATAGTCAGTTGTATGCAGAATGCTTACGAGTTAGACAGCCAAGAAATTCATCGGTTTTTTCTGAAATGGAAAAAAATATTGTCTATCTTAAAGCACTTGAATAATAAAGACAAAAAACAGATTAAATATTATTTGTATTTCTCCTTTTTATATCCCTCTATTTCATTGAATGTATTATCATTATCGATAAGGGAAAAAATGTCCTTCTTTCTATCATATCTAATTCAACAAGACAGATATTTTAAATCCCAAATAATATTTCCAAAATTATTATTATTATTATTTTGTAGCAGCAATGCGCCTGGCGCCAGCTTGTATAAAATAAAAAATACTCACTATACGTTAAAAAAGATTAAGTAACTCATCATATATTCAAAAAAATAAACACTCATTCATTCGACAAAAAATGTTTCATTATGAACAGTTTGTCAAAATATTTATATACTTTCCACACCATTTACCATGTATTATATATAGTAATCAATACAAGTATTGTAATTAATTTGCGGTTCTTGTCTAAACAAGTGTCATTGAATGATTAAAATGAATATCGATCATTGTCTTCGAGAATAAATAAAGAGTAACAGATGAGACAAGCACTTCAATCTCTCTGGGATGATCAGTTTTAGAATATTCTGGCCAATGTTTGATTTCACAGAATTCAATTCCAATGATAACGAGGAAGTGCATCAGTCTATTGATTAAAATAGTCAATTTTGATTAGATAAAAGATATTATATTTGCCTGACTGTCTGGAACATGTTTTCGAATCTGGTAACTGGAATGGGTACGCTGTGAAAAGTTTGACAAATATTTCCCATAAAGGATGTTCAGATTGAAGTTTAAAATATCAAAGATTTCCCTTTTGATATTGAAATTTTAACAATATTTACAAGAATTAATTCAACAGAAGAATCCTGAAATATATTCCATCCAAGAAATGTTTCAAATAATATAAAATTTAATCTGATAAAATGAAGACACAAGTATGATAGAAATAGTGAATAAAATAAATATGATACCCTGATTCTGTAAAAGTAACATCAATTTGTTTTCTATTTCATATTTTCGTTTCAATATCTGAAATCTGTCCTAGAATTTTATAGAATTTATTTATAACATTATGATTTCGACACATACATTCGCTAACTTATTGCTAGAACTTTATGTATGTTAACTTATTGCTGGTAAATGCTATTTACTTTCCACATTATTTCGTTTTGAGTCAATTTATTAACGTATGAATAAAATTGGAAATACATCTAAAATGTCCAAGTATTAGAATCAAATTATTAGATGCCAAAAATGAATAGGAAACATAAAAATAAATAGATTATCAACTTTTAGAAATTTCATTTATTTAAGAATTCATTAGACGCCTCTATGGCAACTATAACTAAGCTAAAAGTCCCTTTTTCTTTCTGTATTTTATATTATTTTGACATTTAGCTTTATAAAATTTTATTGTTTATTAATATGATTTTCTATTGGATAATTTACATATATAGTAAGTAAATGAATTTTTCACAATTTTCAGAGTTGTTATACATTTAAAATAATCTTATCAAATTAAATATGTCACCAGATTCTTTTTCTCAATATATAAAATAGTTTCATGATGTAACCAAATAGTTGCAGAGCTAAATACTTGTACAATCCTTGTATAAACGTCTCGGCATATAAAATACTATGAAAAAGTTGCCGAAGTTCTTTTTAGCTGTCGGAAATTACATGACTTCATCCATGCATACATTTTTCATGGTGGAGAACTCCTTATGTGGAATTGGCGTGCAATAATTGTTATGAAATATTAACATTTGGTGAAACTACGGAATCAATCATGTCATCTTGGAGGTTACTGTAAATGATGATGGTGGTGAGTTATTTTAAAATTAAACTCTGGCATGCGGTTAATAGTAACCGCAAGTCGAATGTATGCTTTAGACAAGTTTCTCCCAACTGAATGAAACAAAGATTTGACACAGACTTGCACTAGCAGTCACAAAATTCCATACCAAAATTGACATATTCAGATTATTTCGTATTTAATGTGTATACGTACTTCTGAATTTACGAACTGACATATAGTCAACGCTTTGTTAGTTTTGACTGAAATTGTGATTGATGTCTACGCTATAAATGTTTTTATTTCATAATCTATCTAAATTCTTACCTATCCAATTATATTCATTTTGTAGATAGCGCACTTATTCAGACAGCAGAACAGACGAACTTCTTCTTAAAAGAGTTTACGGAAAATTTGATAGAAATCTTAATGATGGTAGGAATAAAGACCGAATTCCATCCGTCTAGATGGAAATGTTTTCAAGTTATCATTGTTACGAATGATTGTGACAATGATAACTTGACAGACGTACGAATATTTTTCAAAAATGTATTTTTTGAACTCATTAAACCAAAACGTGGAGATTCATCAAAATCTCGAGTTCGAATTTTTCGACGATAACTCTGTTTTTTTCTACGCTACGTATACGAAAAAGTAAAAATAGATTTTTAAAATCCATTATATGTAAACCTTGTTATATAAACCAATTTCAAATTTCAGCTGAGTATCAATATCAGCTCAGCATTATTTACGATATGACCTCACTGATTAGTTAAATAGCAATGTTGAAATGTTGATTTTACTGATTTCAAAACTCCTACTCGAACACCAATATGAAAATGTTTAGCAGAAGCTGAGAGCCGGCTTTTATAATTTGTCTAATTTTCTACAGCCCAGTTACAAAATAATGGATGAAATGCAGTTGATAACTCTCAGAATATAGTAAATGGCATTCTTAAACAGTAATTCAACTTCCATTTTAGATGGTTTCAAATGTAGAATCATGCATGCATTAAGATTCTGAAAACCGTAGACAATATTTTTATTTTCTAAAACTACTATCTTTATTTATCAAATTTTTCTGTCACAAGACTAAAAAGGTAACCAGCTTTTATCAATGGTATTTTGCTTAAATAAAAATATTTGAAGGAATATTTTTCTATTTTAAAATTTAAATCATACAAAAATTTAATACATTGCAAAAAAATTTATTATTTTAAATATTCAGGATGATTTAGAATGATTGTCTTAATTTGACCTTTTTTCAAACACCTTGGCTAGATAATAATGATTGGTAATGTATATCCTGAGTATATAAAATCAATGATACATTGGCTAGGGTTGGAAACGAAGATTTAGAAAAAATTCAAAATTCTTTCTAATTGCAAGAGAGAAGTGTCATAAATATGTATGGAACTTTTATCTTTTTCAAAATTTTATTATGTACATTACATTACAGTGATTCATTAGTACTTTTATATTTCAAAATAATGTATAATTTATTCTATTTAAATGAGCATAAACTTAAGCTTTTTAAAATAATATAAATTAAAAGCATACTAAATTTTGAGACTAATAGGTACTGTAATATCCTGATGGATTTTTTTTTTTTTTTTTTTTAAAAATTTTCAGTCAGAAAAATGGGCACAAATATTTTGTTTTCAATTTTGGATCAAATGAAATAATGCTTTTATTTTTCAAATTTATGTCAAATTAAAATTATGTAATTAAATTAAATTTATCTAAGTCGTTTCATCTTTTGCTTAAACGCAATTCCTTTTTTTTTTTAATTTTTATAATTTTTTTTCTTTTTTTCCCTCTATTCTAATGAGTATATCTAGGCAGCTATTATCAGTAGATTTCGGTATTTCTTAATTTTTTAAATTACTTATAGGTAATTATTGTATGTAAATGTAGAAAGTAAGCTAAAGATTTTACTATCGGTACTTGCTATAAATACAAAAATATTTTCCATGCTTTTATTTTCAGAAATTACAGCATGTGTAGAAAATAAAATTACTTCAGAGATTCATAATTATCAAAATTGGTAACAATGCCATCAAAACTTTCAGTCAGCGAAACAATAAAACAAATCCTCAGTGAAAATACTCCAAAATAATATCTAGTATTTATTCCTTATAGCTGTGTTTTCAGCAACTAAGTATTTTTTAATTTCATTACTAATTACAGTATACTGAAAAAGTAAAAGATTTCTATAGCAGCGAAATATAGGTTTACAGATTTATGGATTTTGGTTTATAATACACTGAAGTGACAAAAGTCATGGGATAGCAATATGCAAATATACAGATGGCAGTAGTATCGCAGCGAAAAAGTATAAATGCGCAGTTCGTGTTTCAGAGCTTTCATTTGTGTTCAAGTTATTCATGTGAACAGGTTTTTCGTGATTTATGGCTAGACTTTGAACGTGGAATGTTAGTTGGAGCAAGACGCATGGGTCATTCCATTGCGGATATCGTTAGTGAATTCAACATTCCGAAATCCACAGTATTAAGAGTGTGCCGAGAGTATGAAATTTCAGGCATCACATCCCATCATGGACAGCGCAGTGGGCGACCACCTGCACTTAACGACCGAGACCGCCGACGTCTGTGTAGAATGGTCAATGTTAATAGACACGCAACACTTCGTCAAATAACTGCATAAATCAATGTGGGACGTACGAGGGACGTGTCCGACTGGACTGTGCGGCGAAATTTGTCTTCCTTGGACTATGACAGCAGAAGACCGACTCGAGTGCCTTTACTGACAGCATGACATCGCCTGCAGCGACTCTCCTGGGCTCGTGAGCATATCGACTGGTCCCTAGATCAGTGGAAAACCGTGACATGGTCAGATGAGTCACGATTTCAGTTGTTACGAGCTGATGGTAGAGTTCGAGTGTGGCGCAGATCCCACGAAGCCATAAACCCAAACTGTCAGCAAGGCACTGTTCAAGCTGGTGGTGGCTGCATAATGGTGTGCCATAATGGACCGAGTCCATGCCATAATGTTTTTACATGGCATGGACTCGGTCCTCTGGTGCAACTGAACCGATCATTGACTGGAAATGGTTATGTTCAGCTGTTTGCAGATCACTTGCAGCCATTCATGGACTTCACGTACCCACACAACGATGGGATTTTTATGGATGACAATGCGCCATGTCACCGGGCCAGAACTGCTCGCGATTGGTTTGAAGAACATTCCGGATAATTCCAGCGCATGATCTGGCCACCTAGATCGCCCGATATGAATCCCATCGAGCATTTATGGGACATCATCGAAAGGTCCGTTCGTGCCCAAACTCCTGCACCATCCACACTTTCACAATTATGGACGTCTATACAGACAGCACGGCTCAATATTCCTGCAGAGGACTTCCAACGACTTGCGGACTCCATGACACGTCGAGTTGTTGCACTTCGCCGGGCAAAAGGAGGACCGACACGACATTAACAGTCATCCCATGACTTTTGTCACTTCAGTGTATATTTTCAAAATGCGTGAATAATTTAAAATTTATTGCAGTTTTAATTAATCTGTCATAACACAGCTTTATAAATTTAGAATTAGAACTTATTTGTCACTTTTCTTTATAAGATATTTAGTAAACCCCAAATAAGAGAAAAATTCTCTAAAAAGCTCGATTTCAAGGTATTAAATATTTTTTTTCTATTTAAAATTATATAAATTATTACAATGAGCACAAATAATAACATTTAATTAGTAATTTAAGTCCCATAATCTTTAGAAGAAAAGAACGCTGAAATCGAACTTACTTTCTTATAATTACCTTTAAGGTGATTCAAAACTTCTGTCTCAACAAATAATTTATTGAGTAAAGATATAATATGAAACATTTCTAATGACTTGACGTAATTCGAAACATTCTGGAGTTGACGAGGTTGACTCTTGCACACCATTTATCTAATTTCCGCAGAAAGCCGACGTGTAAGCTCGCGACTCAAACATGTATAGTTATGCACAAACTCCACATTAATCTAATTCAAAGCATTTCAACTGATATCCTATTTACCAGAATGAGGTTACATTATAGCATCAAAGTAGTAGATCGTGACATTTCTCTATTATTATGTTCTATATCCAGAAACTAAACAATGTAAAATTATAAGGTACATTTTACGAATGCTAAAGATTATTTTTTTTTAAATTACAAAAATCAATTTGTTCAAACTACGAATTACCAAGATAAACGTAAACTCATTTAATTAAAAGAAATATTTATTAAATCATTAAATATTATATTTATAGAGGAAAATTCAAGTAATATTGAATGAATAAATGCATGAATAAATTTAATTCATTAAGGAAGTATTATGCATAGTAATTAAATAATATAAGTGACTATACCAGGCTTTTACAGTTATATGTAGAAATATCTGCAAATAGCTGATCTCAGTAACAAGCAAAACTTCAGTTTATATCACTTTTATTTAATTCTTTAAAACTATTCTTATGATATTCTTTAAAATATTTTATTCGCATAAAAACCTACCTAAAGCGAACTGTTAGTTATTATACCAAAATTGCATAGATGCAACAATTTTTTAAACAAAAGTGATTACTTGGCTTTGGAGTCACAAGTTTCATGTTCGAGATCCAATTCCACCAAAGAACTGTAAGCAGATTTGGCTAGATTCTTATAAAGAAAGGATTTTTTAAAATTTTCATAAAATTTTATTATTAAAAATTTTAAATCTTTTCTCCATTACTTCAGATTGTATTCGCACAAATATGGCATATCGCTTTAAAATTCATCAGAAGTATCTTTTCAACTATATAAGTTATATTTTTGTATTATTTTTATTCCAAAATATTTTTCGAAAAGACTTTTTAATTATTTGTTAACTGCATTCTTATATTCGCCTTTTACAACAATATTAAATTCGATTTTTGTTTACATGTTAAAGAAGCCATAATTGAGTGCATATTTTTAAGAAATAATAAGTGAAGAATGTTTCAGTGTGTTGGATTAGCTTTAATCTTCTTTAGTTTTTTGTAAGGTTCATTATCCTTTTTCTAAGTATATTGGAAAATAATTTATAAAGTTTAATCAAGTGGCTCAATTTCGTTACTCAATAAGAATAACCAGAAAAACTGAACTAATTGAGAAATAATTTAAATCTTTTTTTTCCGGAAGTGATTTTTATTTCAGGAGTGTTTATTTGTTGACATTAAAGTTAATTGGAGTCAAGGAGAAATAAAAGAGAAAAGGCTCATCCAAAGGTAAAAATTTTCTGGTAAATTGCTTGTTCTTATCTGCATTTAGAATTCTCCACACGTAATTGGAAATTTGGTTGGTCAAAGGTGAAATAAGCTTCAGAAATTAAAAAATATCGATCCAAAAGTGGATACATTATTTTTGTTATTTCTCAGCTTTTACCTTTTTGCTGCAATATGCACTATTTGCAAATAAATCTTAAAAATGTTTTTAAAGTAGAGATTTTTTTGTTGTTTTGTAAAACTTCAGATAGTAAGATAGATAATTCGTATTTATCTATCTTATAGATATTTATCTGTCTATAATATGCTCAAAACTCTAGTTACAAACATATATTGTTACGAAACTAATGTTGCTTCCCAGAATGATTAATTCTATAATAACAAAAATAGTATTTATTTCTGCTCTATCTAATGCTTTATCAATGAATCCACCGCTTGAAAACAACTTGAACATTAGAAGACTTGGCGATGAATTAGGAGACTTTGGGGATGATACTAAAATGTGAAATAAGCTTCAGAAATTAAAAAAATATCGATCCAAAAGTGGATACATTATTTTTGTTATTTCTTAGCTTTTGACTTTTACAAAAGTGACAAAAGAGGTGATTCTAAAATGTTCTGGAATTTTGGAGATAAGACCAATAGAATGGGAGTTGACCATGATTATTCGAGAACTTTCTCTGTTCTGTTACGGAAGCTATAAATCACTACCTGTCCAAGCTGAAAGCAATTGATTCAGCGACGAATTAGGTGGATCAAGCAAGCATTAGGTGGAACTCAAGCAAATAGGGGTATTGAGAATTGATATCTTGCAAAGATTTTGGGGACAAGTATTGAAGCAGAATCGAGTCATGTATAGAGTAGCCACTCGTGTTGTAGTGGGTCGGCAGTTGGATATAGTAAAGCGATGAGAGAGTGGAAAATAGCAGGCGTTTGGAGAGACCTTTGTGAATAGCTATATAGATTCCTACCTCCTGCTGAGTTCTGTCTGGCGGCTCTGTGTGCTGTGGCAGTATGCATATTACCAATTACTACTTGTGTGCTGCAGTTTGCTCTATGTGTGCTACTGTTTCTTGCTTGTGTTTGTATCGGCTAAGTTTTGTTATTTGTGTCAATAATGAATCTTTTTCTGCTTATAGCAATATTATAGTATGTTATCAATCAATATTAAAATTATATATTACATTGTTAATAAGAATAATATAATATTGTATAGTGTTGTTATGATAAAATATTTTTAATAAACCTTGAAGATACTTCTAAATACACCATGCACAGTTAAGAATGTGAGAAAAAATCTGTTGTAAATACTAAAATAAATATGTATTATAATTTAAGATTTTAATTTCATTCTTATATTTGAAATTTTGTGTTAAAAGCTTTAAATAGAAACATTTATACAAAAAAAATATTGCGTTTAATTAATATCTTTGAGAGTTAACATTAAAAAAACTAATATAAATAACAGCCAAGGTTTTTATTACTTAATATGAAGTGATTATAGTGAATTATTTAGTAAAAAAAATATAAAAAAACATGCAAAATGGAACATATGAAAGTTTTAATTTCTTTAAATGAATAAGAAAAATTATAAAGTGTAATAATGGGACAAAACATAAAAATCTAAATTTTCTATATGAATGGGACAAAACTATACCAGTGGAAAATGAGACGTAATGCAAAAATCTCAATTTTTTATGTAAGTGTGAGGTATTTATAGAAAAGCTGAATTTGGTAAATCGTGAGAATTTTAATAGTTAATATAAACGAATAAAATTTATAGTATAAGAGAATGGGACTAGACATATTAATTACAGTATTTTGTGTTAATAAAAAACTTTTACAGTAGAAATGAGTGAAAAATTTTGTATTCACTTTTACTATGAATGTAATAATATTTCTACAATGAGTGTAATAGTACTTCGACAATGAGTGGAATAGTTCTAGTATGATTGAGATAAGTGCTTCGACTGCGACTATAATTTTTTGCAAACTCAAACAAAATGCAAGCTTGCAAAGTAAACTACATTTTATTGTTCCTTAATAATGTTTAAAATAACATAAAAAGAAATTTTTCTATGATACATGATGTAAAAAAGACGATTATTTATTCTTATTTTCGGATTTTCAATTGCTAATATTTTATTATTATTAATTATTGTAATTTATTACTTAATTATTATTAATTATTGTAATTTATTACTTAATTATTATTAATTATAATTGTTTATCTTAACTGCATTATTTTTAATTATTATTTATAATTATTCTTTTTTTTAATTAATAAGAACCGCAATCATAGAAATTCATCTAAACCTCACCCGATATTGCATAATCATTTTAATCTTCTTAGATGATATAGTTTTATCATTTTCATCTTCTTCTTCTGAATATATGCAGCAAATCCCTCGCTTACACTCTAACTCTGAATCTAGCTACCAATAAATTGTGAGCCTAAATGATTGCAGAAAAGATCCTCAGCGTTATCCCCAAGTTCCACCAAACTTAGCGGAGAAGTCACAGCGTTTTCATCGCTTCCGGATTCCACTTACCTCCATAATTCTTCCTTTTATAGGTAATGGGTACTTGCGTTAATCTGCAAAGGAAAAAAAAGTTACTTAGATAGAGTGAGATGGGTTACTATACCATAATTCACCTTATCAAAATTCCATCTGACTTCCCTGATGTGTTAATGGGTGTTGCTTGTTATTGCTCAAAGTTTTGCAAAGTCTTGTTGATTAATATGTAAATTAATCACCAAGACTATACTTTTTAATTATATATATTGAATTATGAATTTAAAAAATGTGTTTTTTATATTTCATCACGAAACTGTGATATTCCAGTAAGATTTTCAAGAGAATCTAAACCGCTCTATTTGAAAAAAAATTGTGTTAACTAAATGTCTGAATCAGAAAATTACACATGGATTTCTTTCATAATTTAACACTTACATCAAACCTCTCAATTTTATTATACTACTAAAAAAGCAAAATAATGTGTCGTATTGTTCTGTTCAAACTCACAATATGTATATTAATATATTTTGAAAGTATCATTAATAATCCATCCATTTCTTATATATTTTCAAATATGAATATCACAAATAATTCTTCTTTATTGAAAAAATTATATTGATAGTGTTTTTAATAATTTTTAATAATAATAGTAATAATAAAAGTTATATATATATAAAAGTAACTGACCTAAACAAAGATTTTTATCAAAAAATCCCTATGTTTTATCTCTTTGAGAGTCACATATGCAGAAATTCCTATGAGAAACTTAATAGTCTATAAGCATTGTAAACATGATTTCCCCTATCAAAACAAGCTACTTAAGACCTGGGATAAAATGTTCGAGAGCTTTCCCACATTTCTTCTGTCTGTCATTATATGTCGTGTGTGTGATTGTCGTTCCTGCTGTACATAAACCTAATTTCTTCTTTGTGATGAAATAAAGCGATGTAAATGCATTAAAAGTCTCTTCAATGTCTTCAAATCGCAATCTACTTTCAAAATTTTAAATATTTATTAATATATACTTAACGGGTTTTTGCCACCAAAAACCCAGCCAAGCAATTTTAATATAATTTTTATTAAAAATAAATTAACTAACAAGTTAATAATAATAAGAGTAGATTTTTACCTATAAATAAATTGGTTTCAAAGTAACCTTCTTTTACAGTGATGCAGAGGACGCAAACGCTTACTGAAATTCTCAGCAATAGTTCACATGTCTTCTACTTTTAATCTGTCCCTTTCCCACCGAAGAGGAAATTTTGAACTTTTTTTGCAGATTCCAGATTTAAAAAAAAAACCATACAACAAAATCCATGTGACTTATATCTAGCGAGTAGGGGTGACAGGGTGTTCTCCAGATGATAACAATTCTGTAAAATGCGTCTTTCTTGTGCCACTTTAACCTTGTGAACTTGGCCGGAGTTTTGTTCAAACATCCAGTTTACATTACAGACGCAGGCCTACAACAGCTTTTATAATGTCCCTCTGGTGCACTTTTTGATTTATTTTAGTTCGTTTATTCTCAAAAATCAGAGGGTTTTGCTGCTTTCGCAAATTCCTCCCAAAACCATGAACGATTTTAGATGCTGGCGAGGTTCAATAATTATTGAGGTGCTTGGAATATCTGCATACGAGATACTATTGTTCTGGAAATTTTGAACTTGATAGAAGATAAAGAGCTTCTCATTAGTGAAAATGAATGAATGAATCCCAGAGCTCTATTAGGCGGCCTGTGTCAAATATTTTAGTAACTTTGCAGCAGCACGAATTTGTCTCTTCAATGAGAAGTTTAACATTTTAGAACTTATAAAGCTTCTGGTCAAGCCATTTTTTTTGTTATTCTCTTTGTTTATCAGTCCCATATTCATATTTCAAGAGAGATTTCTAATGGAAAACCTTGGGTTTCGTTGAACTTGCTTCCTTGTTTCTTTACGATTGCTGGAAGTGTCCACGGTAGACCCTCATTGCTAAGTGCTTTAAACGCTATTTGTCGAGGCTTATTAAGCAAACGCCCGATTTTATACTGGTGTTCTCATTTCTAAAAATAGCCGATCTTTTACTTGACATCGTGTTTAAGATTTCAGTAAAGTAGATGAATAATATTTTAATGCTTCGTAAATCTGTTATAGAAACAGTGTTGTATATTTTTTGTCAAAAGAAACCATAAGTGTGAACTTTTATTTCTTCAAAAAGAAGCAACTGCAAATAAATATTATGATAAAATGATTTTTAATTCAAGTTTTTCACACTGAGGGCTTCACTCTTATTTTAAATTATATTCCATTTTAATGAACTGAAATTTCTTTTTTATTATATTATTTATTTCACTAGTTGCTTTCAGTGCTTGCTGTATATTGACTTTATGCTCTCCTATCGAATATTCTAACTAAACAAAAATTTTAAATCACATTTTTATAATGTGACAAAAGCAATTTACTTTTTCAAAAGAAATGATATTTCTATTTTAAGTAGATATAGTTTGTTTAGTCCGAATCCCAGAAGAATGATCTTTTAAAAATGGTAACTTGTCAAGATTAGTTTCTAATCATAACAAATGAAATTGGCAATTGGAAAAATTAATTTTCCAGTGAAATATGTATTGCTTCAACTAAAAGCATATTTTGGTTCAAACTTTCTTGTGGCTCAAGAATTAACATTCCAACCTTTAAAAGAATTCCCAAAGTATCTTGTTTTTATCATAAGAGTTAATTAGTAAATCCATTTGTCAAACATTAGTTTTCATTGATCACTTAGAATAATCAACACATTCTTCCATAAAAGTTAAATATAGTTAAGGAATAATTATTTTTTAATCTCCAGTTTTCTATTTACTAGTCCACTAACATTTATTTTTAAAATTTTTGAGTTTTAAGTTTAAATAGATAAATATTTTTTTGTGCAAAGGTTGTAGCATGATAATTTCTTGAGGAGTAAATAATTGCTTCAAATTTTTCAAAGCTTTTAAAAATTGTTATTTGATTTAACATCAAGTTGTGAATTCGTCGACCACGAAAAAAATACAAGTTTTCATAGTAAACACTTCCTTTAGTCAACAATCTAGTTAGAAGATGACTCTAAAATTTTGAATATTTTTCTTACACCTCTATTCGAGTTTTTGAATTTTACCAACTTTTTAATTAGCTTTTCAAACTAAGTGAATCTTTCAATCAACAACTTAAGTCATTTTCGTAGTTCTTGAAAGTTTATCCTATCACATGAAAACTCTTTTTTCTAAACGACAAATGGATGCAAGTTGAAGCTTAATGGGATAGTAAACTTTTTAAAAATGGATTAACATGGAATTTTGGTAAAAGAGGATTGATAAAAATTCCTTCAAAACTAAAGGCTTCTGAATTTTTCGTGTGTAAACTAATTAACTTTTCTTTCCCTGTCAAGTTTCTGTGAAGTCTCAGAAGAAAAGTGGAAATAGCCTTTTGCAAGAAAACTCATAGCCTTGTTTCTAAAAAACTATAATGTTTTTATTGTTGTGTGAAAATATATTGGGAATATTTTACAACCTGTTGTTAATTGCTTGAATATATTTTAATATACATGTATTTAAACTTATTTGACTGGTACTAATGACCTGATTATGACAATATTTTTTTACTTACTTTCTTTTTTAATGATAATGAAATATCAAAATAGAATGAATACAGGAAATGTTTAACCTACGACTAATAGACTAAATTAAATAAAAAGAATGAAAATGTTTTTACATTACTATATTAAAAAATAGCGATCATATGCTATTACGAATATTCTGTTCTAAAATTTTTTCATTAAAGTTAAATAATGAATTAATTAAAAATAATGAAATTATTTTTACATTAATAGCTGCAAAAATATCTCTTACAAGAATTTTTCCAATCAGATTCCTTCTTTAATAGATAAAACTACATATTAATATTCTTGCAGGATATTGTTTCAGCTTAAAACTAGCCTTGACTTATTTTTTCATAATTTTTATCATGAAAATAAATTCTCCGTAATTTTTTAATAAAAAAGTCAAAAGTGCATTTCTATATTTATCTGTATCCAAACAAATCTAAAAAAGGAAACTTTATTTCCAATATCTGAAATTTAATCACTTTATCAAAATTACTTAAAACGAGGCAAAACGAAGCAAAATCTATATTTTGTTCTCCTTTATTGCAAACTAAGAAAAATTTAATAACACAAAAATTTAAAGAGAAAATGAAATGACGTAAAATAAATTATGTCAAAAAAAGATTGTGGTTTAAAATAAATTAAGTATTTCTTGCTCTTCAAAATCATAGAAACTCGATAATCAATTCTTTTCATTGAGCTATAATTTAGCTTTTTTATATACAAAAAGATTTTTATATCTAACCTTATATTTGATTATACTTCTCAATCTGAGAGTTAAAAAAATTTTGATAGACAAATTTGTCTGAATCCAAAATTAAAGAGCATGAGAGAGAGAAAATATTGCAATGAATCTATAACATTCTTTATCTGCATTATTAACCTCATTATAAAAAAGATTAACAAATTGTTACTGCTTTAGGCAGCGTTCAGGGGATTTCAGATGAACGATCTCGATCAAGACGGTGTTAGAGAATAATATAAAGGATCACGAATTCAAAGAATTATTAATACATCTTTATTTGGATGTATCCTGAATTTTTTTCCTGATCCTGAATTTTTTTCTGCAAAGGACAAAAGCGGAGCAAAATCTATATCTGGCATCCAAGCTTTATTCTACAACGCTCTTATTTAATTAGTGATTTGATGCTTGCCTATGAGTTTCTGATATGCGTTCGACCTTTGCTCTCTTTTTATATGTTTCTGTTGTATTCTGCAATTGATGGTTCGGATTTTTTCTTAAAGAGTGAGTAAAGCGTCATTGATGAGCTTTTTGAATATTTTGAAGTGAATTTTTGAACAATATATCAAAAATAAATGGATTAAAACTTTAATCCGTATTGTACGTTCCTGATATCAATTTCAGTACAGAAAATTAAACGGACATGGACGTTATGCCCTAGAAAAAAAGTCGTTTAGCATAAAATAAATATTTTCACATAACACTCATTAATACCCTCACAAAATCTGAGTTAAAAAGCATAAAAATAATAATTTAAATAACACTTCTTACGTTTAAATATTGACCTTCTTATATATATAAATTACTAAGAAAGCTTGGAAATATAAATTGACTTTGGCAAGGTTTTACAACATTCTTCTTCTTGCTTACAGCCGACCACCCCGCCGCCACTGAACGTAACAGCATCGACAGGGTTTTTACAACACTATACCTCTTCTTAAAAAGGTACTAACCAGTTTTAAGAGCTCAAATAAGTAAAAGTTGTGTATTATCTGTGTGAACCATTTCTTTGAGAGAAACTTTATTGGGAAACATAAAAATTAATGATGGAGAGCTCATAAAAATTTCAAAAAATCCCTCTACCATTATGGTTACAAGATGGAAGTAAACAACAGTATATTGGAATAAAGAAAAAAAAATGCCTTCTCAAAACAAGAGTTGCTTTTACGAAATACACTGATCTAAATGAGAAGCTTATGTTTCATTAATTATACATAAAAGAAATGGTACTAAAGTAAAGCATTAATTTTGATGAGAAACAATATGATCCGTAACAATCAGGTTTAGAAATGATATTAATAACACAATCAAATCGATTTATCGGTTCCTGACATGGTTTGCATTATTCATTTTCTTTGGCAGTATCGTTATTTATCTTCTCTAATGCAATCTTTTTATCCATTTATTGCAATCGTTTTTATTATCAGGTGAGAACATATGGCTGTTTCTGGTTTGAGGTTTTCGAAGCCTCAAATTGAGTGGCCAACAATATGTTGAAGCCTCAAAATTCGTAGCCAACAAATTGGTCATTTATTGCTTTGCTTTTCGTTTATTGTTTTTAGAAAATAATTCAGAAGGCTGTCCTATTTGGCAATTTATCGCCAATTAAGGTTGCAACTTGATTCCCAAATTATTTACTCTCTGAATTCTTACGAATTGTCATAATTAAATTAAACCATTAACCAGCTTAAAACGCAATCACAACCAATCACAAGACTATCAAATTAATACGGCGTTGATATTTAGAAAAATAATGATAAATTGTAACCCCTTCTCAAAATCGATCGAGCTCCAAAACTTTGTTTGTTAGAAAATTGAAAATGAAAGAGAGAGTGGAGACAGATAAAGAAGCCTCGTGATTGTTGCAAATTGGTTTAACTGGTTAATAATTTAAATTAATTAAGACAAATAATTAAAAATAATAATATTCTCACATGATAACTTGAAACTTGTAATCGTATATTTCATTTTTTGCTTTTTATTTGATTCTTTTCATCTCTATACAGTTTAAAATGTATTTTTTTATCTGAAAATCCTTTAAATAAAATATTATAAAGTGTTTTCTAACTAAAACTTAAATAATCCAGTGGGTTTAGTTTAGTTTAGATATATTAACGTCCCGTTGTAAACCAACACGAGGGCTATTTTGGGACGGATCTCGTAATTTTTAACCATGATCAGATGGCGAGGATGACACCTGAACTGGCAACCCCCTCTCCACACCACACCAGGGGGAGGACGTTTGGTCTGACAGATTTAACGTGCAAGAGACCCCTTCACACGACGGTTCTTGGCAGAATCGAGTCTCGAACCTGAAACCCTCCGGTTCCGAAGCCGAGACCTTACCACCAGGCCACCGCGGCCCCATAAACCAGTGGGAAGGGTCACCAGAAGGTTTTTTGTCTAGTTAATAATTAACTTGTCATGCGGAGAACGCCTTGAAATATTAATGTCCTACAATAATCACAAAATATTAACTTTTCGTCGAATACTCCCTTACCTGCGGTGGTTTATAACATCTGAAAATTAATTTTGGGTTTCAGAAGCGTTTTTCTGAACCGATTAAAGCAAAAATTTGTAGTTGAAAATTCTGTGCCAAATTCCACATATTTATGTTATTGTATTTTGGAATAATCGTTTTAAGTTTTTGAAAGTACAAATTGACAGACAATCAACATTTTTGTTGAATTTGGCTCAAAATTTGATGAGGGTCTAGACTGTAGAAGTTAAATCTTCTTACCAATTATTATCTATCTAGTTCTCTTCGTTTTGTAATTATAGTAATAGCTTATATTCGAACTTCCAGATAAACGAATTCCTTCTAAACAGATTTTACGCAAAACTTGGAAGAAATTTCTAAACTGCTGTAAAGACAGCGTACCAATTTCAACCATCCAGCTGAAATAATTCTTGAGCTATCATTGTCACAGACAGATCTGAAAAAAAAAATTCTTATCGCATTCAGGGGGTCTGAGAGATAAATTCGGAAAAATCTCAATTTAGAATTTTTTTGACGTTTATCATACTTTATGTATACTACGTTTATCATACTTTATGTATATAAAATAATATTACCCTGGTATAACTAAAATGATCTCATCAAAAGAATATGCATTGTCATGCTTTTTATTGTTTATTAATGATCTCCCCTTAAGTTAATCATAAACTTAACACATTTTTTTTCGAATTTTCCTTATAAAATTTTGGAACTATTGTAAGAATTATGCTTCGAATAGAATACAGCAAAATATGAAACATCATGGAAAATCTGTAAGAACGTGTTTTCCCTCTCCCCTTACATTTGCATGATAAAAAGCCTAAGCATTGGTTTATGTTTTGGAGGGGTTACATGTTTTTTTTTCTGGTTACAAAAATTTAAATCGGCATATTGTTATTTCGATATATTATAAAGATAATCATAAAACTTTTAATAAAACCACTGTCATCGATAAATTGTTTTTTGAGGTCCCATAGAAGCTCGAAAAATTTCGACAGAATTCACATCTCGCTATGGATTGCTTAATATTAAGGCTGTCACAATAGATTCAGTGTCTTTGATCCTAATTTTGAGTGTATCAATAACTTCAGTTGGCTCAACAAATATATTGTTTTTTATATAACTGCGAATTTGGCATTGATTCATATAAGTTCATCGATCTAAAATCGAGCAGGAATTTTACCTGCGTGAATATAATTTTGATGAAACTTAAAAGTAAAATTGATATTTCTTTATTATTCATGCTATCAGTTAAATGTTTTAAAAAATAGATGAATATTCTAGAGTAAAAATTTAGCAGAATTATTACTCAATCGTTCTTTTGGTAAAAATTTTTATAACCTGGAAAAACCTTGTAATCATACTGTATAATAAAGAAAACCACGAATGCTTTTTGGACACCCTTCTATCAAAAGATTGTTTTCAAATTTTACTCTAGGTCTACGGTCTAGTTTCAAAAGAGAATACCAAATATTATTTATCAAAGATATTGTGGAGGTTTTTGAATTATCATTTCTTTCCATAGTTTCAGCTCCAAAATTAACGAACATCTGAATTTTAGATAATAAAATCATGCACAAAACGGCATCTATTTGGGTTGTTTGGAATATACATTGACAGACTGATGAATTTCCTTTCAACAAATTTTCTACAATTTAGTAGAAATATACAAATTGATATTAATATCATTACCAAATTTCCTTTTCCTAGATAACATTTTTCTGTTGTCATATTTACAAACAGAAAAATGTATATATTTTTCAAGCTAAGGGCGATTAATAGTTTGCAGACTCTCCTTAATTAATCATTTGACATATTTGATTGAAAATTCAATGAGGATATTTAGATTTTTAATTTGTGTGTCAAATTTTATTTTCCTAGCTCTTTTCCCTTTGTACATATGAATCTCTTGTGTATTTTATTAGACAGAATAACATCAAAGAATATTTATTAAAATTTGTTTGAAATCTAAAAATATGACGTTAGATAAAAAAAATCACACATGAAATTTTATCCTTTCAGATCAAAATATTCTTGAATTATCGTGTTTGTAAACAAACAGATGTATTTTAAAAGTGTGTTTTTCGAGTTCGGGGCAGGTCAGAAACATTCGAGAGTTTTGACAATTGCGCTACTTTTTTTGAATACTTCACATAAAGAAAAAGTAATATTTGAAGTAAAATAAAACTTTCTTACTGTCTTGAGGGTATAAAATAGTTCGTTTACAGAAAGAATAGCTAGAGAATGTTTTGATAAAGAGGATCCAAAAAGAACAAGATGAGATTTTTACTTGAATCAAGATTCTGCAGGCAATGACATTTTTAAAAACTTATTAGAATTATTTTTTGAAAAGAATAAAAGACGACGGAAGTAGTGATACTAATGCTAACTTAATAGAAGGTCCTTTTTTATAACCGTTTACTCTAGTAATTAAATTTGTTTACTTTATTATCTCAATCATTTTTCTTCGTAAGCTTAAATAACTTTTTTTAAATTTTTAAATGCTTATATAATTATATGCCATTAATAACAGGAGGATTTAATGAAAATGGATGGTTTGAAATCATTTGGATAAAGACAATCATGGCAGAATACACAAAGAGCAGCAAAAAAAATTCAGCTAAGCAAAACAGCGGGCGGAAGCTCAATGAAAGAGACCGACGTGTATTGAAGTAGATTGTACTGTCTAAAAAGAGAACAATTGCAGGAAAAGTGACCGCAGAGTTCAATACCCATCCGGATTCTCCAATGTCGGTGATTGTAGTTAGAAGGCACCTTTATAAACAGATCATTTATGGAAGAGCCGCAATCCCCAAGCCACTTATCACATATTAACGGTAAACGTCGTCTATTGGGGTGTCAAACTCGCAAACCAGGTTGGTTGATAAATGGAAGAGGAAGTGAACGTTTGGAGGAGAGAGAGAGAGATAAATTTTAGTCGACCAGGTCCATTCTATGATGCTAACTTTTTTTCTGCAAGAGATGTAATTTTCCAGGACGATTATGCACTTATCCATGCAGCGAGACTTGTACAATCACGATTTGATGAACATGAGAAAGAAGTTGAACACCGGTCTTGGCACTCACAGTCCCCCTACTTCAATATAATTGAACAGTTATGGTCTATTTTTGAGTGCTCAATACGCAATCGATATCCTCCACCAGTATCTCTTCCAGAAATTTTGCAATATCTCCAAGAAAAGTGGTACAATATTTCTCGAAACGCTATTCAGTATTTATACGAACCGACTCCTAGATGAATCCAAGCTGTATTACAAGCCAAAGGCGATCCTATACCAATATTAATAAAGGATTCCTAATAAACTAAAAGGTTTCTATTATTTTAATAACCCCCTGTATGTACAGAATTATTCAAAAAATGCAAGACATAAAGTCATAAATCTAAAAACAAATCAGAATAAAGTAATAAATTCTGACTTATAAAGCTCATAAATATGTTAGAAGGTTCAGAATATTGTTCGATTTCTGTAGTAGTAGACTATCATTCCAACTGTCAACACAGAAATTCAAAAATTACGAGACAAAAAGGAAGGTTTTAGAAAATAAAAGAACTATCATATCTTTATTATTAGTGAATTAAGTCTATTGGGTTCCTGAAGGTGTTCACTTGGATGATGCGCCCTGCCAGCTCCGTTGCCGTGACCACCTGCTGGTGGTCACGGTAATGGAGCGAGTGATGATGGTACCCCAATTACGTGGGTGATGAAGATGGTACCCTTTTTGAAAATTTGATGTGTCTGGATGATACTATGTAAATATAAAAGCAAAAGCTCGTCCCTCAAGGGAATTTTTTTAATTCGCTCGCCAAATTCTGGCCCTAAACAAAGTTCTTTGTTTCTTTTATGCTTTTGTTATTCGGTAGCACTATTTGATTCATTATTTGCTGTCTACTAGTGTGTTGTTGATCTCTCGACTTAACTTATGGGCGTTTTGATTGTGTTTTGAAGTTTCTTTTGGAATATAATGCTGTCATTCATTACAGAATTAATTGTATTTCTTGTTGCAAAAACCATTAACCTATTTCTAGCAACCATCATGATCAAAAACCCTTTTAGCTATCATAGTTTTAAAAATGTATTTTATGGACTCTAGAAGGCATAAAATGGAGAGATTCATTAAAATACCAAACACAAAATTACATTTATTGCAACGCTTACTATTTCTTTCTTATATATTAGAGGCCTATGTGTTTCTTTTTGTTGTTGTTTCTTTCAATTCAGTGATTATGAACATTATTCTGAAAGAAAACACAAGCCTTTACACCAGCTTCAAACTTTTGAAATCTGCATTGCCCAGTCACATTAATGCAACCACCAATCAAAATGCAGGATAACCACCTTCTATACAGTGCTGCACAAGGAGACGTGAAGGAAGAGAGTCAATTGGGTTCTTTAAGGAGTTTGTTGGAACGATATGCCATGTCAGCTCCATTGCCATAGCCACCTGCACTAAGTTACGCTGTTGATGATCCATGGTGCGAATAACCCAATTGGTGTGGTCTCACATATTCTCGATTGGGTTTATTCCAATAAATTTGCTTGCCTAGAGAGTACAATAAACTTATCTTGATTGCTGTTCGAGCCATGTACTTACACTGCGAGCTTTACGATACATCTCATTCTTCTGATGGTAATACCATAATCCAGAGGAAAAACAATTTGCATGTACGGATGAACATGGTCCACAAGGATAGATGCATACTTCTATTGATACATCGTGCCTTCCACAATGATTAGTGCATCCAAAGAAAATCACGAAAACCCTCTCTAGACCATGATGCTCCCTCCTCCAACCACCCTTCCGGCAATTTTTTGCAGGGTGTTTACTTTCAGACGTTTCACTCGGTATATGACATCATTCATTTATTTGAAGGTGCATGAAATTTCGGGAAAAGTTACCTGTTTCAACTCAATGAAAGTCTGGTTGTGGTACTGGCATGCACATTTCAGCCTCCGTCGCCGATGTACAGTAGTCAGCATAGGTACATTAACCAGGCATCTGATATGGAGGCCAGTACGCAGAAACGTTCGCAGTTGCAAAATGGTTGCACCTCTATTCACTCATCGTCACACCCGTTGGTCAACTCTGCCATCAATGACACGTAGTGCTCCATATTTGCCAAGTTGCAGATTTTGAATAGTGCTATTTTGCCATACACTGTATACTTTTACCATGGCAGTTTATAAAATTTGGCGAGACAGAAATGTTTCCACCCAATGATCAGATAAGTTGCTCCATTTCTGTATGACTGTAAGAACTTAAATGTTTTCCAAATATATACAACAAACTTTGCATTTCCAACAAATTTGTCGACAGCACTGGCTTTCTGCAATTGGTTATTTAATGCTGACGTCAAAAGTAGGCGGTGTTCCCATTAATATGACTGGGTACTAAGTACTGGGTACTTACCTTATATGTACTAATATATACTAATTTCATTTTTTATCTCTTTAATATTAAACTTTCTTTTAAAACAATTAATTTATGTGAGGACACTTATCAGCATGCGTAAAATACTTCATATGAAAAAATAATAGGCTGAAAGGTTTGGATGAAATATGCTTATTTTATAAAAATAAATCTGAAAACATCAAGTTATTTTTTTAAAGACATGTTTTAAATTCCCAGCTTATTTTTGCAAAATATAAATATTTTAGGACACATTCCTTGTTATTTTAACATCCTTCTTTATAAAGTAAATAATTCTCTAAATGCAGTTATAATGCAAAATGGTTTCTTAAAAAAGGATAAATTGGAAGTAATGCATTTTTTGACTAATGAACACAAGCGTAAATTTACCCTTTCGTTTTAAAAGTAAGAATTATTTTGCTTTGTAAATAAACAAAATAAAAAAAGTTACCTTAATTGGAGTCGGCCAAGAAGATTGAAATGTATTATTTTAAAAGTTTTATAGTTAACATATCTTTAGTAATATATTTAAGCCAATTAAAAAAAAACTTTTTAAATGATCTCGTTTTCACTTTTCTTTACAATGATAATGAAGTAAAAGAAACAATACACTAATTTTCCAGAAACGTGAGCATGTTTAACGAGACCACATGCAAATGTCAAAATAATAATGCATTACAACAGTAAATTTTGTTAAATGTCAAATGAAATTGTTAGTGCATAAGGCACAACTTTAATTTCTAGAAATTTTTTATAGAAAGGCTTCAGTTATTCTATTATTTAACCAGACACTTTTTTTTTTGAAACTCATTTCTTAGAAATTTATTTCAACGAGTCTGCTAGTACTTATCTATATAAATAAAAATGAATGTTTGTCTGTCTCTTATGCCTTTCTTTCATCTGATTGCGATGAAACTTGGTCAGTTTATTGGTTACACCTACGGGATGGTTATAGGGATAGTACAAATGTCTAAAATAGAAATAAAAATTTCGAATCTCATCCACTTCTATTTACTATGGATTAAACTCATGCGTCATTCTCAGTGGTAGCTTTATTACAGATTATGCGAATACTTTTTGGGAAAGCCAATCCTGGGTCTCAATTAATTCTCAGTAATTGTCTTTTTGACTATATTAACGATTCTATTGCATAAATATATTTTTTTATTTTTAATCAATTTTAAAAGAAAATATTTTAAAACCTTTTTCTAAAATCAAATTTGAGAATTCTGAACTAGATACTATAAATAGTTTATTTCATCATTATTCAAAAAAACCCACCAAGCTTTGAAATTCTGAAAGAACACAGAAATCTAATACAAAAATGAATATCTGTTTGTTTGTACTTTATATACCGTCGTACCATCCATTCCATTTCGACTAATCATTGCCAAATTATTGGTTGGTTTCACTTAATAATATTTTTTTTGCCGGCAGTAACGAGCCGGGTACCAGCTAAATTAGAATAAATTAATTACGATATTTCTTAGAATATGCTTAAATTAATCGAGATGTTAAAATTTTTATGCCTCAGCATAATAGCTATTTTACGAATATATTATCTATATGTTTATAAAGTTCGTAGAAGTGACGTATGTATTGTAATATCTTGCTCCAGATCAATCAGTTAAGAGAGTTGTGTCAACAAACAATTCTTTTATTTAAAGCCTTATATATGTATCATAAAACAGATTGTTCTCATGCAGGTTAACATTTTTCACAAAAATCACTCAGCAGTTGAAAGTCTCTCGATCAAATTGGAGAATAGATACCGAAAAGACACTAAGACCCTATCTGGCTGTTAGCTCTAAAAAACAATTTAAGGGGCCTCTCCAGATATCCACTGATTTTTATCAGGCGGTTTAACACAGAAACCCAAATCACATTGATCTTCTCACAAATAAGGAACATCTTCTGACAACGACGTCTCTTCCCCTCTCTCTTCTCTCATTTCTTCCCTTTCAGATCAAAAATACGGCATTATATTTTGTCAGATCTTCGCCTCTGATTTCCTCATTTGTGAACATGAGTTCCTCATCACCCAATAAATGTTCAGCAATGCTTCCACAGGGGACTCCATTCGATCTTGGGGAATGTCTGTTCAAGATTCATTTTTAAAGCTGAAACCGATAGTCCACATGAGTTCGACACTTAATGACAATGGTTGATGGTGATTGATCGTTTGTTGAAGATTTGAAGAGTCTCTTCATAAGGAAAGAATTGACATCTGGATGTTTGGACGTCCTTCTCCCTTGAAGATATGAGGGATCTATTTGAAACGACAAGACTCATATCTGTGACCTTTTATCTGAATGCAACACAGGATCAGATGCAATGACTCTACTAGTAAAAATATTCTATGTCTGGCGGTCCATGGTACTTACTATATGTAGGAAAATGGAAGATGTTTCATCTGGCCTGAATGCTAATTAGCTATGATAGGAAAACGAGGAACATCATTGATTTAATGCATGGAAATTAGATTTTAACAACTGTTATTTATTTTAAGGCCATGCTACTAATGAATTAAGAAAAATATTCTATTCATGACTTCAATTTAAAAGTGGAAATTTTAAGGAGATATAGGGCAAAAAATCATTTTGCAAGCTGAAAGATAAAGGTGGATTCCTTTATATCTGAATTACTAGCTGCCAATATAAATTGGTGATGGTTGAAACAATCAAAATTAGGGCTCAAAAATCACTTTTCAACACTTAACTTCCAAGACATTGCAGTTGCCGAAAAAGTTTAAATACAAACGTTGCTTGTTTTGATGAAGTGCTAATTTGGCTGACTGAAATCATTTTTCTTTTTTCCAATATTAAGAAAATTCTAGCGTAGTGGAAATTTCAACCCACCATTTCCACTCATTTGTGCTGGATGGGCTATTCGTAAACTCCGCCGAGATCGTTTCTTATAACACAACACATTTCAATCTAGGTTGTGTAATATATATATATATATATATATATATTAGCAATATAAAAGAAAACGAAACTAATTAGGAAACTCAAACAAAACTATTTCGGATTCGAACAAGACTAAAATTTAAACTTAAAATTTAAAAGGCAATCATGGTATTTAGCGTGCGCGAATGCAGCTAACACCAAAATACTGATGAATCACATAAATTAGCAATATAAGAGAAAACGAAACTAATTACGGAAACTGAACCAAAAACTATTTCGGATTCGAACAAGACTAAAATTTAAACTCAAATTTTAAAGGCAGTCATGGAATTTAGTGTGCGCGAATGTAGCAACCGCCAAAACACTAATGAAACATATAAATTAGCAATATAAGAGAAAACGAAACTAATTAAGGAAACTGTACCAAAAACTATTTCGGATTCGAACAAGACAAAATATAAATATTAGAATGAATGAAACAATTAATAAAGAATCCGGTCTGAGGACTTTCTCAAGGGTTACCCTCAGACACGGATTCAAACCAGGGATTTTTTCTGTGAAAGTTTCGTCAAGAAATTGACTCCTCGTGACCCGAAAATCCCAGAATATTGAGGTTTTGGAGATAGTATCACACAAGAAAACACATCAAATTTGAACAAAGTCACAGCAACCAATAAAACATGAAACCATAAAAACAAATTTGTCAATACAAGAATGTATAAAGACAAAAAACTAAATTAAAATTTTACATATCATATATTTTAAAATAGACTTTATAAAATAAGTAAAACTGAAAACCAAAAAATTCACAGTAAATCTGACAGTCACAAGAATAAAATAAAATAAGAAAGTAGAAAAAACACTCACCTAGCCAAAGAAGCGTCTCTTATATTGCTAATTTATATGTTTCATTAGTGTTTTGGTGGTTGCTACATTCGCGCACACTAAATTCCATGACTGCCTTTAAAATTTGAGTTTAAATTTTAGTTTTGTTCGAATCCGAAATAGTTTTTGGTTCAGTTTCTGTAATTAGTTTCGTTTTCTCTTATATTGCTAATATATATATATATATATATATATTTCCTTCACCAAATCTTTAAAATCAACGGCTTCGCCTGCGGTTGATATATAGTGTAAAACAATCAACAGGTTTTTATTTAATATGAAGGCATGAATACAGACGGGAATAATATAGCGTAATTTCTTCTCTAAAGTTTTTAAATTCTTCATCAAATACCCAAATTGTCGCCAAGCCGTGGGTTATTGATCTGGCATCCGATCAGCATCCTATAGAGCCGATCATGAAACGATCTTTCCTACGATGAACAACTATGTAGGGAGGCAGCATTACAAATTCATAACATTGTTCCCCTCTTCAAGGGCTGATGTTCTAGCATTCCTACAGCAGTGAAGGAGTAAAATTCCATTTTTTTTCTTTTCTAAACTTAACTAAAATTAATCAATTACAGGGACTTATTAGATTTCTTCAGGTTTTATATGGATTTTTTTAATTAAATTATTTAGTTTTAGTTTGTAAATGTTTCTGCTTCAAAAACTTTAAAAGAAAGTAGGGAAATTTACAAATTTGTGCTTTCTGTTTTGAAAAAAGAAATGATTCAAAATATTAAAAGGTTTGTAGCTATCTTCACTGAAAAATCTATCCTTGCGCAGTAACTTTATTGTTGATTTTTTTTTTTTTTTTTGAAATTTCAAAATTGGCTACAGGCAATCTAGTTTTGTTTTTGTACAAACATTAATAATTACTAATGCCTTCTTTCCTTTTCTCTTCTTTGTCCAGAACAGCTGTACTTTTTTTTTATTAACTCTTCATTCTTTTGCTATCGAAGAACTGTGCGATCAACTAAATTAAGTTAAACTTTTTAAAAGATTGAAATAACAAGCTGTATTTTTATATTAAAATATTTAGTGTTAATTTGCTACGTTTCTGCTTCAAAAACTATAAAAGAATGCATGAAAATTTACATATTTATATTATATTATTTGCTTAGAAAAAAAGAAGCAATTCAAAATAACAAAAACATTGAAGTTGTCTTCACTGAAAAAAATATCCTTTCACAGTTGCTTTATCCTTTGTTTTTTGTCTTTCATTTTTTTTTTTGAAACTTTAATATTTGCTACAGAAAATCTAGTTTTCTTTTTGAATAAATATTAATAATTACAATGCCTTCTTTCATTTTGTTTTGGTTGTCCAAAACAGTTGTACTTTTTTATTGGCTCTTTAATCTTTCACTATCGAAGAGCTGTAAGTGATTGCGATTAACGAAGCGTGACAATCACTAATTTAAGTTAAATTTCTTAAAAGATTGAAATGTCTGTAAGATTCTTGTTCCTACATTTTCTATTCTTCTTGTTTAACTTATTCTTGAGTGAAATCTAATGTCATCTTTATCTTTCTAAACTTAATTAGTTTCTAAACATCAACATTTTGATTAACTTTATCATGTTCCGTCTTATTTCTGATAAATTTCAATCAAATACCTATTTTCATAGTTTACATTAAAATACGTTTTTACATGATCCAGATAGTTTGTTTTGTTTTATTCATTTAATATGTTAACCGAAAATAGATTTGTAATTTGAAATATCGAAATAATGTGAAATATCATTTACATAAAAATTCCTATCAATTACACATTTATTTCTTCCATCAATAATAAAATGATATTCAAAAAGAACACCTAGATGTTAATTCATATATGTCTTTCAAAACTGAAGATAAATCCTTCATTATTTTCTTAAACTATTATGGAAGGCTGAATAACACCATCCTACAGTTTCAAAACTTATTGCAAATGATTTATTTCTGAATTAAAACTACAACGACTCAAACAATTAAGAGCACACCTTATTTTTGCTTTATAAATCATCCAAATTTCAATATAAATAAAATATTAATATGAAGTGAAAAAATGTTTTTAATTTTTGCACATAACAAATGGTTTGAGTTTTAGCAAAAAAAAAAAAAAAAAAAAATGAAGAATAGTCAAACTGACGTCAAAATATGCTCTCTTTTTTTCATTGCAAATACACGTTCTTTTGCACATCTCCTGACACCAATTTCATTGAATGTCTGTCAGCCAAACTGGAAACAGAAGTCCAAAAATATAGAAACAAAATTCTTTTAAAGTAAGTGTTGTAAGAGGAATGGGGTAAAATATCTTCAGATACCACCAAAAATTAGACAAATTGCTTCCACTACATTTGGAGGATGTTATAAAAGCCAAAATACATGCAACTAAATGTTGTCCGTTATTTTCTGTGTGAAAAGTACAAAAATTTCAGTGGTGAACACTCAATTTTTTCAGGCAAAAATCTCCAAATTTTTATTTCAAATGTTTCTGAATATTTTCAATTGAAAAGTTTTTTATTTCGAATTGAGCCAATTGTTAGTTATAGAAACAAAAATATATTTGCACTTTTTAGTAACGTGTTATTTATTTTGAAAGTAAGATTCATCAAATAAAAGAATGGTGTAAAATATCCTCAGATACCAACCAAAAGTTGGTCGTATGGGTACCAAGACGTTTAGAGGCCATTATAAAAACCAAAAACATGCAACTAAATATTGATACTTACTTTCTTTACAAACTAAATATTGATACTTACTTGCAACTAAATATTGATACTTACTTTCGAGATAAAAAATTAATTGATGTGCTCTCAATTTTTTAATCAAAATTCTGAGTATGTTACCTAAAATGCTGCTGAAACTTTTTAGTTAGACGATTTTCATGGATGGTTTTTTTTTTTACTTTAAATTTAACCAATTGTTAAGATTAAAAATGAAAATATGTTTGCACCTATTTATATCGAAAGTCAGATTTATGAAGTAAAAGTAAGGTGCACTCACAATTGTTTAAACCGCTGTATGTAAATTAGAAGCGGAAAACAATATTCAATGCAGCAATTCAACATATATAACACGAAATTTAAATGCATTTACAACAATTTATGGTTTCGTGCAGTTAATTTTTCATAATAATATAGAGTTTAAAAAGGTGCAAAGTAATGTTTCTGATATCTAAACCATACAATTTAGAGGAAGCATCAATGCTCTTGCACGCATTACTCAGTACAGTTCTCAGCTTTACTCAGTTCATTACTCAAAAATTCATTCAGATGAATGTGATTGTAGCTTTTATAAATATTGCATCCATTTTGATTTAAAAAATATGACACCACAAATCTTTATAGCTATTATCTATTAAAAATCAACATTAAAAAAACGTTGATAATAAACATAGAAACAGTTAACCTATTTATACAGTATTCGGACAGGTTTTGGGATAAGTTTATTTATTTCTGAATAAATTTTAAAATATTGATTTTTTTCTTTTAAATATTCGACTAAATAAATTTAATATAATAATTCACCAAAAACTTTTGTTTTCTTCATAAAGTTATCGTCTACGCAAAAATTTAAAACAGTTACGCGGGCTTTTACCAATGTCGACGAAAATAAGAAAAACGAATCGAACTTAATTCTACTATATTTTGGATAAGAGTTTCGAATTTTAACTATAGTTTGAATTCTTTATCATTATCATTAGTTGAATATGCATGAGTATCATAATTTCAGATTTGATATTCTAATAAAGTAATATAATTTTCTCTCGTGAAAATGAACCATTGTGGTAAAAAACTGTTGATCACTCATTTTTAACAGAATAAACAAAAAAAGACAGATTTTTGAAGAAAAATGAATTATTTTTATATAACTAGAACAAAAATGGCGAATTTTTTTTCATGGTTGTTGACTAGAAAAATCAAAATGTTCCATGTTTTGATGTGAAATTTTATTAACACTTATTATTAACCATCCAATTATTATTAAATTTTTACGAAAGGTTTTCCTAAAGATTTTATGATAATAAATTGAATAAAAAATTATCAAAGTTCGAATATTTGCTTTTATTGGTCAATGGTAATTTCAATTCTTTGTTGAAAATGGTCACCGTTGTATTCATCATTGCTTATTGTTATAAAACTTCGATTACAATAAGTCTGTAAATTCAATGGATTTGCTTGTAATGGGCGTAAGGTGTGAAACCAACTAGCTGGCCTCAATAACGAACTTCACGATGAGTTACTAAAAACGAAGGCACTAATAAAAAGACCCCAAATTTACTGCCAGGATGTACATAGGAAAACACTCAGCAGAACACTACAAGAAACAGCAGCCCACAAGTCGTAATCAATTATAAACAACAATAAAAGCACACAAAGCAGTTAAACAAGACTCTACGGGATAATGGAATCTATGTAGCTATTATCTACGGTCTCTCCAAATGCCCGCAATTCTCCACTGTCTCCTCGCTTTAGCTATATTCAACAAACGCCTTACTACTACATGACTGGCTATTCCTCATACGGCTCGATGCTGCTTTCAACAAAAGCTTCTTCAAATTCAACAAAAGCTTGTTCAAATTCTACAAAAGCTTGAACTCCATTACTGCATCTTTCCACGACTTGATATACTCTTTTCATGACTTCTACTGATTGCAGCTTGAGATTTCCGGCCTTTTATAATTAACAATAGGTGAGTGAAGAAAGTTATTAATCAATCAGGCGTATCTTGGTTCCTATTGATTCAATTTCTAAAACTCTGGAGGTTTCTGGTAATTTCTCTTTTGTCGCCAAATTCGACGCCAAGTTCTGAGATCAATTATGCGACATCCGATCAACATTCAACAGCAACATTACAGGTTTGTGACAATGTTTAAGTAACTAAGGTTTAATTTAATTTTACATCATTCTTCAATAGCTGCACAAAATTTCTTAAAACCAAATTAACTTTTTTCGATTTGTAAAAATTGCTAATTTTGTGAAATCGTAATCTTTAAAGAAAGTAAACGATATTATTTTTAGGTGCAATGGATTTTTTAAATTTTAATTAAACTTAAAGATAACACTAGAGTTTTCTGTTTTATGATATCTTGTTTCAGAAAACTCTTTCAGAAATAAGGCTGTAGGGAAGCAAATGAATTTTGTATTTTGCATAATATATTAAAAATGAAATGTGTTTCAAAAAAAATTATATACATTAAAAAATGTTTTAGGGCTCATTAGGATTTGGTCAATTTCGACATGAAATATTTCTTTCTCAATCGCATAAAACATGCATACTAGGTACATTTCAATAACTGATTTAATATGTAATAGCTTCAAAAAAATTTTTAATATCAAACGGCAACTATCAAGCATAAAAGAATAACAATAAAACCATTCATTGAATATTGTATTAGTTATACTTAATTCAACGTTTTATTAATTAATAAAAATTTAAATTACTATTAAAAAGTTTTTGGATAACGCTAACCAATAACTCTATTCCTTTATATGACAGAAAATATAATAGAAATAAAAAATTAGAAGTTTATTTAGAGGGGAAGACAAAAACAGCCATCACCATTATCATTTGTGTAATCGCTATAATGTACTAATGGACACTTATGACCATGCACAGAGTAATTAAAAGGAATATAGAGATTACAAACGGCTATAACTATTTCATGAAAAAGAACTTATCAATAAGATTATTATATAATATTAACTCAACTTAAAAAATTCTGTATACAAAAGCCATAAATGTACTATATGATTTCCCTCAGTCACATGGGTAATATCTAGGCTGTATTCCATTTGACATCATACATTCGGAAGCGTATTTGTAGTAACCGAGGTAAACGCATTACAAATGCGTAATTTCAGTTCTTCAATTGTTTTGGATATGAAAATTACGTACTGACCTACCTTCACGAGAGAAACGAATGCGTGGGTCACCAAAGGCAGTTAGTTAATTATAGCAAACTTAAATTTTGCTGAAATATTAAAAGTCTAGTCTGTTTTAATCAAGGTTTTGTAGCAGTTAATTAAATAGAAAATATTTCATTCCAAAAAAAATGAAAATATCGGATATTAGTTAGTGCTTGATATAAAATGTCATTAAATGAAGTACTGAAAAGGCCTTAAGAGAGAATTTCCTAATCAAAAATTTGTAATAGATCATTTTAAGATTAGAATTTAAAGTATTGAGGGTGATATTAATTCCTTTGGAAGGTAATATTATTAAAAAGGTAGCCTATGTTTTTGATTTCCATCTGATACATTGAAAATAGTTTCTTTAACTATGTAATTTGCACTTACACTAGTTAACGACAAGTAAAAAGAAAGCTAATGCTTAAGGTCAATCTATGATTTACATTATCTTCATAGATTTTCTTTATCATCTGGAACTAGACACTGTTCACTTGAAGGCCCTAATCAAAAGGAGCTGAAATTTTCCTTGGCGTCGTCATTTTAATCATCCTTCTATTTAATCATCTGGGTCTTTACTAATTCTAATTTGAAGAGTCCAATTAAATGGAACATTTTCTCAGTTCAGTATTCATTAAAATTTGAATTATCGTGTCTTTATTTCCATTACAAAAGATTAAAAGATAAAATTGGGGTGTCATTTCAATTTCCTTTTCCTATTTCACATAAATTAACAGATTAAATTCCTTTTATATAGGTGATTCCAAATGTACGAGCTACTATCATCTTTGAGGAAACAATATTACTTGATTGCTGATTTATTGCCACTTCCAAAGCGAGTATTTCTGTTATTCTACGGAATGATATGCTTGCGCAGATGAAAATTTTGCTTTTAAATTTTTGCATTCATTAGAATTTTATAATTAAGTTAAATTTTGCATAAAAATCGATATATTTGTCGGTTTTCCGAAATTCTCAGGGTACCGAGTTCTGTAATTCCTTTTACATTTCTTTTACCATGAAAATATTAGTTTTAGTTTTATTATTATATCCAACTATTGAATAATTGTCTCTGATCCTATTAAAGTAAACCAATATTTTATATCTGATATCAATATATCTGATCAATAATGCTGATTAATTAAAATTCCCACCACATTCTTGTAAACTTTCAATCTGTACTAATACATTCAAATAAAAACTGCCCTTGTCATTTAATGAGAATCCATCCTAGTATATAAATAAACAGACTTGACAATAAAATATTTGTCTGCGAGGTTACCTAAAAATATCGCAGCAGACTCGTAACCAGACAGCTAAAACTGTACAATCGAACTCAATCTATCATAATAATAAGCTATCCCTGTCGATTACAAAACAGATTCCGTTACGTAACCTCTCCTGTAATTGGCTGTTCCTCTCATCTGGTATGATTTGTAGTTAGTAAAAAGAATTAAAAAAGACTTTTCCTATTGTCATGCGTTTTCGGAATCTCACAACCAAATAATAATATAGGTTAACGTAATAGCAATAGGTTGATTTTTCCACCTCGATTTAGAAAAAAACAACCAATTAGTATATATTTTTTTTCTTATTTTAAGATTCAGATTATTATTCGTCAGAAAATGTATATTTCCAGAGTATTTAGAATAGCCTAAACTTATTAGTCTTATGCCATGGATTTTGATAGAAGTAGGATGATTATACTCAAAAGTAAACATGAATTCCTTGAGATAGGAATATTGCAATGAAATATATTTGGAGAATAATTTTTAACGGGATGAAAAAAAAACCCATTTTTATTGTATCAAATTAATCCTTTTGGGACGGGAGATCTCTATC
>JAPMOQ010015217.1:954855-967205 GCA_026543055.1 Argiope trifasciata | reverse complement strand
AAAAAAAAAAAAAAAAAAAAAAAAAAAAAAAAAAAAAAAAAAAAAAACTACAAACAAGAGCTATAAAAAATTAACTGAAATCCTACTTCAGTTAACAAAGAAAATTTTTATTTTAGTTACTTTTTATAAGAAAATTATCAAAAAAAGTTATTGATTTTCGCAAGAATTAAACTGGCATTCTTCAACTTCATGTGAAAAATGCTGAAATCCTTGCATTTTACCGATTAAGCTACAGTCTGTTGATTTTAATTTTCATCACAAACTGTTAAAACTTTTATTAAAGTATTAAAAATTAATTAAACTTAATTAATGAATTAACATTTAAAAAATGTATTTAACATGAAGTGGCAACCACAAAAAGTTTAAAAAATATATTTGAGCTTAAATGGATGAATAAAAAGTATTTTATTAACGATTGAAAATTTGAGCAAGATATATAAATTAATATAGGTAAGAGTGAACTAATAGTAAAAAAATGTTTTTTTTTTAAAAAAAACACCTTTTTTTATAGTAAATTTATGTATATGAAGACAAGCTCCATTTCATTTTCACATATGTCGTTTTGATGCCTTCAATACGTCCTGATTTCAAAACCTTCGAATAAATATCTAAATACTTTGGCAAATAAGGGTGAATTTCCCTTTTTAATTATGTCTTTTGCATATTTTTTTAATCCAAACAGACACTCGCCATTTATCTATTATTATGGCGTATAAATTCAATTCAAAACACGTAACGTTTGACAAAATGTTCACTAAACACAACTTATTGCATTTCGCTGTCTTTAACAAAAACCATCAATAAAATCTATTTTACAAACATTTCTTGCATTTTACAACTACCCTTAAGCTTCCGAGCCATATAAAATCTTACTAATTTACTAAAAATAAAAACGAGACTTCTGAGAGTTAATTTCTTTTTTATTTAATTTTTCTAGAGCAGCTAACAAGTATATTTAAACGAATGCAACAACAAAACACACACACACAAATTCTTCTTTCAGCCGTGTTTCATTTTCCTCTGAGTGCAACTTAACTGGGAATCATAAAAATTAATGACTGCATCCACATAAATTTATTTTTAAAAAGACACTACTAGTGAAAGCATATTGAAATGAAAGTAAATGACCCTCTAGGGAATTACGTGAATCTAAATCGGAGGATTATGCGTTTTGGTCTTTCAGTGGAAGAGAAATGACACTAAAGTGGAGCAGTTAATTTTATGAGGAACGATGTCAGAGGGTGTTCACTTTTTATTGACTATGTATTCATACGAGGATTAAGTTGAATCCTACATTTAACTGGTATTTATTTAATGTCAGAAAATGAATTTATTATCCTTTGATAATAAATTTCTTTGCTGTACCAAATTTTTTTACCGTCATCTTTCAAAGCATTTTGGATATTATTCTTAACATGTGTAGCATGTTCATATACGAAAACATTGATAAAGTTATCTTAAATAAAACAATTGTTCGGTTTTTCAAGCCAAAAACAAAAAAAAAAATATTTTCAATAAACAGTTTTAAAACACATGGTTTTTGTTAATGTTATTTATTGATTTTTTTCATTTGTAATTTACTTTTTGAAATGTTGTGAATCGTAAAATTATCTCTTTTACTATCTCAAATTCACATAGTTTTTTTTTATGTTACTTGTTGCTCTTTAGTCTTTTATTTGTAATTTACTTTTGTAAATCTTGTAAATCATGACTTTTGTTACAAATTCACATGATATTGCTCTTTGATCTTTCATTTGTAATTTACTTTTATAAATGAAATTATCTTTGATACAAATTCATATAACTTTGCCAATATTGGTTGTTGCTTTTTAATCTTTCATTTGGAATAAATTTGCATAAACTTTGTAAGCCTTAAAATCAACTCTATTAAAGATTCATAGTTTAACATAATGCTTATGAAAAAATATTAAATTAATTTAGTGGATTCATTTATGTTTTAGATATGAAAATAGTGTTATATTATGCAGGGAGCAATTATTCACATTTGAATTAATTTTTAAAACAATAGAATATTAGAACTCTTATAAAAAAATAGACTTAAAAAAATATTTAACTCATAATGCAAACAAAGAGCAATAGGGCATTCTGTTTAAGTAAAAATTAAATGTACGCCAAAAAGTAGGTAAATACATGTAAATGGAGCTGGAAGTATTTCGATATTAATAAATATGATTTTTTAAAAAAAATTGGGAGCAAAATTCAATAGAAATTGGTGAAAAATAGCCCAATTCAAACTGAAAAGCGAAATCCAAGTACGAAAATTTCAAAAAATATCTCTTAAATAATAAAATACTCCGATATAAATGATGCAATACTTTTTTAAAAAATTTACTTTCCTAATTTTTGTTGTTTTCTTTTCAGTTGAAAAATCATTCATTCTAATTTTTTTTTTCATTAAAATCGTTTTATCGTAAATAATCTATTCTTAATTTCCAGAAATAGGGAGCAATTTTAATTGCTACAATTTATGTCGTGTCTTCTGCAAAAAAAAGAGCTGTGAACTTCTTTGCTTTGCATTTGTTCATGAAATTCTGGTTAATTTTTTCTAATGGTGTCAAGCATTAATCATTTTCCGTATTAGAAAAAGTTATCCTAAGTTCTAAGATGTAAAAAAATTATCCCTTATAATATTATGCGCCGAGCATCCAAAAATAAGATTATATCCTTGTTATGTAAAGATTCTTAGCAGCTACCAGTTGCTCTAGCACTTTGAATAAGTTTCAGCAGACACTTCCATTAAAATATCTTCTTTATTAGACACAGACATAAAACATGAAGACAAACATAAAAGACACTACATCACAGTAACCGTTACAGCTATTTCAAAATCATCTCTAAATACAAACTCTGTCGAACTGCATACGTCATTGAGTGCTCAGTTCACTGCAGTTCCTTTTCGCACTTTTACTTGATTGATTGCGCAACATTCTCCCTCCTTTGAGGGTCGATGAGACGCTCAAGCTTATAACTTACACAATTTAAAATATCTGATATTTTTGATGTTTTAATACATCTTCCAGATCTGGTGTATTTCTTTACAATTGCATAAGAAGATAAGGTATCGGTTTTCAAATTTGTATTCGAGTTACAAGAATCGCGCCCCTCACCATGTGCCATATTTATCCGAAGGTCACTCGACTGAATTTTCATAGGAAACAGGCCTTAGATTGGACGTATCATGCATCACTTTTAGGTCTTTACCCTTACCGTTCTTATCTTACCATCTTTCCCTGGAATAAGCTCAATGATTCTGGCCAGAGGCCCTAATAGCTGTTTCTTTGTATCGTTTCCAACCAGAACAATTTCACCGAGCCTAAGTTCTCGGACACAGTTTTTCTCTTTGTTCCGTAGAACCAATTGGCTAAGATATTCAAGCCTAAAGCGTTTCCTCAAATCATTGAGCACAGTTCTGACAAATAAATATGCAGAATAAGCAGCCTGGCTTATATCAACAAAAACATGCAATTCAGAACTGTCATTAAAAGGCATTAATCAGGGCAAACATACTTCTTTCAATAAAGGCAATTCATTCACCCATTTAAAAAAATTCTTAGATACATCAGGCGGCAATTCAATATCCCAGGAAATTTTAATTTCCAAGTGTCCTGTAACAGTATTTTGGGTAGCAAAGTAACAGCACATAATATTCCCATTAGGTCAAAAATCTTTTGTACTAAAGATAATATCAATCTCTTAGAAATTACAGTTTCTCAAGACAAGACTTCAAAATCAATATTGCATCTCAAGGTATCACCGTCCAAATTCCATAAAAGCCCCAAAACAGAAGCATCACCAGAATGCTTTGAGATATATTCGCAAGCCACATTACTGACCCAGCCTCTCAGGTTGAAATCTCCTCTTGACATCAACCTCTGTGTCCTTTCAATAAAGGATGCCTGATCAGAAGGATCATTTACTTTTGTGAGACAATTATCAACGTAAAAGGAGCCCTTTAACTTTTCCACCATATCATGAAATTCAGGTGGGGAATTTTCCAAAAGATATAAAATTGAAGCATTCAAAAGAAAAAGACTACAAGATACCCCAAAAACTACTCTACAATGCCTATATACTATTTCTTCCTCACATAGATAAAAAAAATCTTAAAAATTCTCTATCTGGATTAGCAACAGACAGCATTAAAAAGGCTTTCTCGATGTCTGCACTTAAAAAAACAGGATATGCTCTAAATCTGTCAATAAGATCAATTATAAGTTCTATGAGATTAATTCCTTTAAACAAGCAATGATTTAAGGAAGGTTTTCCTTTTTCTCAAGCAGAAACGTCGAAAACAGGACGAATCTTTGTGGTTTCGCTTTGCGTTTTTATAACGGGACGATGTGGCAAATAATGACATTTTTCATTTTTTAATTCATTTTCTGGGGCACGTTCGATTATTTTCACTCTCTCCCAATCGTCAAAATCCTCTTGGTACTCACAAACGGATCCACGAGCTTTCATGCGCTTAATCATCTTCTGATGACGCTCCCAACACATTTCTTTATTGTCAGGGAGATTTCTACAATCGAATTTCCAAGGTAAGCTCACCTCATATCTTCTACATGGAAGAATAGTTAATTTCCCACGAAAATCATTTAAATGTTTACTATACGCTTTCTTATTTAAAAGTGATTGAGATGGATCAGTTATTTCCAAGCATTCTAAGTTCCACATTTCCGACAAATTCACACTTCGACAATGCTTTGGAATTGTTGTCATAATGTTTTCCATCAAGCTTGTTTCCTTCTGCTTACCCATAATAGCCCAATCTAGTTTTGTATGAACCGCAGTTAAACCACAATCTAATTCTAATCTAATCTAATACAAACTCTGTTGAACTGCATACGTCATTCAGTGCTCAGTTCACTGCAGTTCCTTTTCGCACTTTTACTTGATTGATTGCGCAACTATACTACTTACATTCCCTGATTTTTCTCTTACTTTGACCCTTGTTCTTTTCCAGAGTAAATTTGTGCTTTCATTACATACGAAGTTTTACTGTCACAACTTATCCAAAATTTCTTCTTTCTTAACAAGTGAATTTATTATAAAAACGAATAACTCACGATATGGTTCAAAATGTTTTGAGGGACATTGTTGAACGAGATATATTTTTGCCAGTTTCTTTATCCCATAAGTTTTTTTTTTTTGATTCTCCATGTGATTTATAAACACTAGCTAACAATAATTAATATGTTTGGAAAGTCTTACTTTCAGTATTTTCCTACTTTTTTTTCATAAAACTTTTTTCCTCAATATTAGTCATATTTAAGATTTCGTTTTAAATGGTTGAAATCGAATACTACCCAAAATGTTTTTTTTTACATCTAATATCCTTGCCAATGCATATCATGTGATCACTGGAGTATTTTTTATAATATTAGCAACTGTTAATTGAGAAAAATGTAGCAGAGGATAAATCTTCATCTTTATTTCATGATTCCTGGACTGCATATTGCCTTTATAGTTCATTTGTTAAATATATTGGTACGAAATAAATAAAAACGACGTTCCAAATTTGTTAAATATTGATACATCGTCAGAACTTTCACACTAAATTTCCTCACTTATGCGATTTTCATACTCCTTTACTTTCTTCGCTGTCAGCAGCTTCTATTACGTTAGCTATAACAACGGGATCAAATTTCTACTATTCGCCATTTTCTCTCACATTCGCAGACACAACTCTTTTACAGTATATCAGAAAATGAAAGATAGCAGGAAAAAAGAAATGAAATAAGACCAAAGGAATTGGCCCCCTGCTAATCGTGTCAACTTTTGGACCTTGCTCGCGCTCTTTTGTCATATGATCACACACATATACCAAGGAAAAAATTTTTGGAAATTGATAAATTACAGAAACTATTGTTATTATTTTCTTTTGAATTGTACCAAATAAAAGCGAACATGTAGAAGTGAAAATAAATGATTTTTTAATGAATAAATTGAAAAATATTCCTTTAAAATACGAATAATCATAATTCTCTCTAGGAGTGCATATTTATATTATTTACCAAAGATGTCAAGAAGATTCCTGAAAATATCCCTGTTTAGTACATTTTTACAAAGGTATAAATCTTATTTCGCGTCATACAGACCCAAAATAAACAGCAGAGTTAATACAGCTGGAATTGTCTTCTAAAAATATCTCATATAGCTCACCTTAATGATAATGTCTTTTTTATCATGAGAAATAAAAGCTGTTATTAATAAGCTAACAATTACAGTCATAGAGAAACGTTAGTACACATAAAAAGACTTAGTACTCTTTAGCGCCATCTATTATTCCTTTCAACTATCGTTCATTCTTTTATCATACCTTCTAATGTCGTTTCTTTGGAATTTGACAATTGTTACCACTTAAGAAAATTCCTGTTCCCGAGGAAGCACCTCCCGTATCAGAAAGAGAAGTTTCTGGTATGGTGGTTGGTTCTGGGTTCAGAAATGATGTAGGGTCAGCAACCCTTATCGATGACGGGATATCCCATACAAGGGAAAAGCTCTACGATGGTTGAGATAAGGGCCATTTGTGCTTTGCTTTAGTTCCTGTCAGTACTGTTTGGTGTTGCAGTTATTCTGACTATCAGTGCGTCTCAAGAAGAGTCGGCCAAATCACCTTGAGATTACGATAATTCTTCATCAGAAGAAAAAATACAATCTCACTTGATGAATAAATTGGTTGTAGAAATCTGATGATTTAACTGTTAACTAGGAGCTTAAACGACCTTACTATCCAATCAATTATCAGGAGGAAGGAATCATAATTTGATCTTCCAGCTGCTTGTATATTATTGGTGTAGCTGTTGCTATATTGGTTAATGGACGTTACTGAATTGTTCAAATATTTAATGAGGCAGTTTTGCAGTATCATCAACACTTATCTCAATGGTCTTTCTCAATAAATCTCTAAATGATTATTTATTGATCTTTTATAAATATTGATAACCTTCCTGAGTTCTTATCGTTTTCTATATTCTATCTTTCCTCTTTGACGCCACTTGTAAAAACTTGTACAGTTCCTTAATGATTGAGGAAATGGACAGTAATCATTCATATTCTTTGTTAAAAATGTTTGTACAAACATGCAAAATGTGAAATTTTAATGCTATCCTGCATCTATATTTGTAACGGAAAGTTTTGACTGCTTGAACTTCCAATATGCATATTCAAACTGGCTACGATTCTATGTTTCAGAGTTTCGCGACGTAAAATCTTCTATAGATGCGTTTAATTCTTGAATGTACGAAAAAGTTAATTTGAACAATTCGGAACAGTGCATAAACTCCAATGTCAACTTTCTGAAATTCTTTTTAATTAAAATCGATATTAAACAATTTAAAAATAATTAATGGGGAATAGTTGTACTGAACGGAATTTTGTTACTCTGACATTACTGACTAAAGACCGATTCTACTAACCTTAGCTATTTTAATGAATTGATGAAATTATCGAAAATAATCGCATGTCTAGAGCCTGAGCAAGAAATAATTCTGATAAAACTAAAAAAGGCCTCTAAATTGGCAATGATTCGAATTATCGTTGGCTTTTAAAGAGGTGCGAAGATTGTTCAGCTTAATTTATTTGAGTTATGGTAATATTCTATTTTAATGTAACGCTAGGGCTATTTTGGAAATTTTTATCCGTTGTCAGATGACAAGGGCGAGACTAAGCTTCACTCCCCAACGGGTGGACTTCTGCACCACATCAGTGGAAAGACGAGAAGAGACGAATTCTGATCAATAGACCGAGGGATAATTTTTCCATTATCCATTGCATATGATATAGATTTGGGAGTATTTAAAAATGAAAATTTTAGTATAACGTCTCACTCTATATTCATTAAAAATATTTTTTAATTTCATTATTAAAACTATTAATATAATCTTCTAAAACCTTTTATTCAAGGCCAGAAAATATTGAATAAATAAGCATTGTGTATATCTGCTTTAAATAGACATTAAATTATTGTTAAAATATTTCATACAAAAAAAATTTTTAAAACATATTAATAATTTTTAAAAAAAAAAAAAAAAAAAAAAAAAAAAAATTATTTGAATCCAAATAAATTGCAAGAAGTTCTTGTGTTCTACAGAACAAAAATAAAAAAAGGCGATAGAATTTTAAAACTGATACAAATAACCAGAAGAAATCAGACAAAAAACTGCTGAAGTCTGTTCAAACATATTTTAGAAAATGAAGATACACAGTAAATATTAAAGTATAGTATTTGAGTTTTAAAATAAAAATTGATTTTGCTATGCCTTTAAAAATTTATGGGGAGTTTTCAAATTTTATCCCCTACGAGACGGGGGACTTTAAGTTTTCAAAGGGATAAAATAAACTTCCAATCTTAACGAAACTGAGTTTTACTCACAACATAAAGATATGAAAATATTTATATACTTTTTTTCTTAAATAGGATGAAATTCCAACTTTTGTGCAATGTTCCTGAAATTTTCAGTAGAAGATTTTTTGCCACAAAATACTTTTCATAATATATGACTATTGAGACCGATTGTTTGAAAATTTTAATTTAGATGTTTTACTCTAAACGGATGAGTTCTTATAAATTTTTTATGATATTTTTATTTAATAATGATGTCTTCAATTGTATTTTCAGCAAAAGAATTATGAATTATTTCAATCCGTTGGAAATAAGTCGAAAATGATATCTTCAATGGTATCGCTTCATGAAAAAAAATGAGATGAAGTTCTTACACACGAGAGAGTTAAAAAGAACATTATAATTTCAAATATAATATTTCTTCGAATTTATTTTCTTTGCCGCTGTTGGTGATGTCGGGTCCGTATACAACAGAAAGGAGGGTGCAGTAGAGCCGAGCCCATGAGATAATTGAAAGAGAGACTCAGTATCTCCCAAAGGTAAGGGCCCCTGAGCACCTGAAGGTAAAAGTCTGACTTCTAGCTCACATGAAGATGACACTCACACACTCGCTTTCACAATCCCTTTTTACAGGGTAGCTCTTTCACACACCTAACATATTGAATACGGGGTGAAGAATAAACATGCCTGAATTCATGGACCTATCTGTAAAATTATTTTATCATCTAACGCAATTTTTCGTAGTTACAAGCAATGGAGAAGGGAAATTAAAGCAAAAAAAAAAAAAAAAAAAAAAAATGCCAAAAAAAGAAGCAAAAGATTCTTAAAAAATATATATTCAATGGGGGGGGGAGGAATCTGAACACATTTATAATTTTCAAACGAATCCTTTTTCGAGTCCAAAATCATAATTTTAACTGCAAATATTACCGACAATTTTACAGATAACTGTTTGATACCTTTTCAGCGTTTTCATTATGCACTTACTACATTTTCCTAATTGGAATATTCTATTGGACAGGTCTACTTTATTTTTTGGTAGCTCTCTCTCATTCCGCCACTAACCATGTTTTAAAACTTGTCGATACCTCAGATGTACACAAGAAGTTGTCCTGTGACATGTCTCTATAAAGTCAACATATTCCGAATGATGCGCATTATTTCCTTGTGTATAAGAATCGGTATTTCTAATGTAAAAAGTTTAAAAAGACTTCGCTCAACACCTTGTATATGACATTGAAATTAATTTATATGTTTGAAACTTATACAATTCTGAATCCTTTAGTGGATTCAAACGAAATTTGTTCCACATTTTCTTTAGCATCCAGGAGAATTTATTAAGTTATTAAAAAGTTTCTACTACCCCTAAAAGGTTTGATATTTTTCAGTTTTTCTAATATAAGTTCTGAACAATTTATTGCCTAAAGAACATTTTTTCTTCTATGTTAATATTTAAATAATTAATTTTTTAGTGTCATAAATTCCTTTTTTTACCAAATTTTTTCTTTTAATCAATTATTCGAAATTAATTTAAACATTTTAAATTGGAGTCTTTTTTTTTCATTGAAACGTCGAGCCTATCTTCTTATTTAATTCCGTGTACCACTGTATAGCATTTGCCCATATTGAAAAATATGTTCAACATATTTTTAATTAATTGAAAATGAAAAGAAATTAGAGCAAGAAATTAAAATTATTGACGTCCATAATTTTCTTGAATTTTATGAAGATCAAAAATTATATTGGGACAGAATTACTTTCGGAAATTTTACATATTTTAAAATTTTAACACCGAGTAAAAATGATTTGTTTTGCAACTGAAATCAATTTATTTATATTTAAGAAATACGGGTTTTTCCTTAAAATTTTATAATAAATAATTTTACAGGTAATTTATTAAAAAATCAATTTCTAATTTCTATAGTATAATGATAATATTAAAGAACATTTTATCTCGCACATGGGAATCACATATTTTGTTTGGTCATTACATTGATGTTATCTAAGAGATAAATTCTTTTTTAGAGAAATATTTTTGAGGTACGATTTTTTTTTCATTTCTAAATTATTTTACCAACTGAATTTAGTACTTATGACAATTTAATTCCATTATTCGCTTTACAATAACCATTTTTTCTGATAATAATTTAGAAGAAAATATGCGTTACAATCTTTTTTTCCGAATGTGGCCTTTTTGATGAGACAAAGAGACTTACTTTTAAAAGGTTTTGGCCTTTAATTCATTATTTTGATCTTCAATCCTGGAGGACCTTCGAATTCTTACTCTGATTATATCATCGCTTTGCAATTGCAGAAATACAGTTCCATTATTTAAGTCCATAATAATCCTCTCAACTTCAGAGTGTCTTTATTTTTGTGTAGTAAATAAAGGATTCTGTTAATCTGCAGTGTTAATTTAACTTACTCTATAAAATTACTTTTTGCAAATTTAATTTCTTATCCGTAATCCATATCTCTACTAAAGAATTCCACACTGCATATTATCACTATATTTTTAAGTCCTGTAACTTTATTAGGAGTATCACAATTTAAACATAAAAATTTATAACATACAAGAAATTTATTACTTCTGAAAGATATATTGATGGCATAAGCGTTGATTTTTTTTTCTCGATTCATTTAAATTAGGAGAATAAAAAAATCTATCCTTTTCTCTTCTTAGCCATTTTCAAACTTGAATTTTATCATCATGATACAAGAAACTGTATCAGAAAAATGCAGAATAATTTATGCACCATTTGCCTATTTTTTCATTCTTTAAAATCGTATGCTTCAAATAAATAACGAATATAAAAATTAAAATATTAATATAACAATAAAAATATTAATTTAAAAATGATTTTGAAACGAGCAGACGATCTTACTTGTAGAAATGTAGTGAGTTTTTGGCTCTTTTAATTATTTTTTTGTGAATAAATGTCACGGATGTATTAAAACCGCATTTATTTTTATTGCACAATTTTACAGCAAAAAAAATTAAAAACAATTCAAAAGAAAAATATTATTTTAAATGTAGTTTTAATGTATAATTGGTGGAAGATGGATTTCATGAACGAAGAAAACATTTTTTAGGAATACAAGATGAAATGCAAAAATTTTTAGGAACGGATTAACAATCTGTATTTGCTGTAATTACCTTTGGTAAGTTCTTTTAACAATAAATCTAATTATGTTTTAAACGCAGTAGCAATTATTAACATGATAGAGTTTATAAACATGTTAAACATTCAAAATGGTTACGAATGCAGACTGTTAAAACTGTTAAACGAATACATACTGTTAGATTTGGAGCACTATAGTGTGCAAAAACCAATTCAAGCGAATTCTGAGTTTGTTTAACTTTCAGCTTCCCAATTATGCTTATTTTAATTTCTGAAACTTTTCTTTAATTCTCATAAATTTTAGGTGTATTTTTAGGTAAGTAAATTTAGGTATATTTTATAAAAAATAATCTCTTTTGTATTTGTTACTGGATTCATACAACCACGACCTTATTAAATACATTTTTGGTGTTATTGGAACATTTCGTTACTACAACATAAGACACGGATGAAACCGAAAACATCACTAAATATGCAAACTTTCGGAATAGAATTTAACTGTCTTTTTTTTTTCGTTCAATTCCAATAAATTTGAATTTCCACTATTACTGCATTCAATTAATTATATGGGAAAAAATTAGTATCGGTCAATTTCGGTTTTCTTCAGTTAAAAAAATTTATTTGAACTAAAAGCATTTGTAATTAACATTTATACTTTACCAACTGTTAAAATAAACAAATGTATCCATGTAAAATATTGCTTTGTACGCAATTTAATAGCAGAAATTTTTAAAAAATTGATCAGTAACCGAGAATATTTGCATTTGTTTTCTAATAATTTTGTCAATAACATATTTAGAATATATTAATTTTGACATCTAAAAAAATAGCATTTTGCTAGACAATATTTATAAATTTCATTT